>CABFVX010000632.1:233839-251484 GCA_902151425.1 Timema shepardi
CCCCCCCCCCCCGCTCTCGTCCACAGACGCATCAGAGACTGTGTGGTGGGCCCCCCCGCCGGATACGGATGACCCGGGAGGTAGTTTGTGGTGGTGAGAGAGCGCTCCTGGCCACGGCCGAGGCCGGCTTCATCAGGACGCGGCTCCGGTACTCCGCGAGACCTCCAGGTTGGCGCTCAGCCCAGCCCAAGTGTGTGTGTGTGTGTGTGTGTGTGTGCCTGCGTTTCCACCGTCGTTACGTGTTATATGTCTGCCGCTAACCCCACCCATTGTCATTGTGGGTTGGCCATTTTCAGGTAAAGGCACTCAAATCCTACTAAGGACATTATGCAACAGAAATATTGTTATTATAATTTTTTGACAGTCTTATTTTTTCTGACGTTTCTTGTTCCCTCCCACTGTTTACTGTCTTGTCCTTCTCCTCTCTACGTTGTATGTTTTATCATGGTCCTGGCGACCCATTATTAGCAATGGGGTGGGTTTTTTGTATAATTTTCCCACCCCTTGCCTAAAGAAAGCAATTTAATAAATTAATAAATCTGATTAATATATATATAAAAGTAATAAGCTACTATTAGATTAAATGTGTGTTTACTTAAAAGAGCATTAATAGCTTTTCAATTATACTTCTATCTTTGAGTTACGATTTATAAGCTAGATTATTTTTTTTTTTAAACTACACTTTCAATACTTAAAAACACAAATATACATTTTAAGAAAAAGAGTATACTTCTCAAATGTAGGTTTAATGGAGTTATTTAGTTGTCCTTGTATTTTTTACTTTTAATTTAATAAAATTATAAAATACTTTATGATAAGTTAAGGTAAATTTTATGCTTTGTATATTTGATGTCAGTTCTTTGAAGCCACACTATTATTTTTTAAATGGCACTAAGCCATCAATGATTCTAAATATTAATATATTTTATGTTAAAAGTCACAGTTAAATCATTAACAAAGCTAAATATAAATTGGTCTCTTATTTTTAAAATTATTGTTGGTATGTAGTAATTCCAATATGTGAATTTTGACCCCTCAGTCACTAAATTTCCAAAGTTACAAGCTTGATGGTTTGAACCATGTGACTACTGGCGAGGGTTATAATTTATACCAAAAGTATTGTTTTAATTTTGCTTAGTTAAACTTAAGCGAAATAGCTATATCGAATTGCCTAAAACGAAATCTTATTTATGCTCTTCTGTTAATTTAAAATATATGTTTGTTTAGCGTCTTACTTCCTGTTCAGGCTATAAGAATATAGATATAATACTTACTACGATTAATTAGGGATGAGTAAGGTTGAATTAGAGAAATTGTATCAGAATTTTCATGAAGGAAGTGAAATACAATCGTTGAAAAACTAAACTCGGTTCACCCGAAAGGGATTCAAACTCCATTCTACCTATTATAGATAGTCTAGTCTAGCACTAGAATAACGCATTAGACCACGCGGCCACCGAATCAGGTATTTGATATGTTAAGTTAGACAGTTCCATGCATATCAATTTATTTTATTTTCACTAATATCGACTGATATATTTAATTTTTTAATCATTTTGTTGATTTAAATAAAATATTTAAATAATCGATATTTTTGAACTATAATTTTAGGCATATAGTTATATAGGTTTTGAATTTCAATATTATTTTAGCTTGTCCTAAATATGAAAATAGCGCAATTTCTTATCTAAAAATTACCATTTTAAACTTTAAACAATATTCGATAGTATTCTAAAATAAACAATGGATTCTGATATTTAGAAATGCAACATATTTAAAAAAAAATTGCTATTTTGTCTTGGTTCTACCAATGATTATGCTACTAAGCCACTGGTGGCCACGAGGCCTGAGGCATTTGACTTTGATTGCCCCTTGGGATTGTTTCATAAAGGGTCAACAAGCTTCTTCTGATAACAGCTGAATATTTTTATTTTTTATTTCCCAAAGTGACAATATTCAATCGACTAGTAGCCAGAGCGCTAGGCGAGCTACTTAAGGCGGGATTCAATAGAACGCAAGAAAAGGTAAGTGTTTTTGCAGTTTCTATGACAAAATATTATTTTGGCCAAAATAAATAAAATATTGTCATTTAGAAACATAAAAGAGTTAAATTTTCTTCACATGTCGATACCAAAAGTTCTTAAATATTCATCACAAACATAGTGGCATTAGATAAAAAAAAATTTAAATTAAGAGAAAAAGTTGTGACACCCTTGAAAATATATTGTAGAAATTGGAGTTCCCCATTCGAGGGAAATTAAATTCTATATTTGACCTGGAGCAATATTTTATTTATTTTGGCCAAAAAAAAATTTGCTATAAAAACTGCAGAACACGGACGTTCTAGCGTGCCCTTTCATCTCAAATTTGCTGCCTCTGATGGGGTTTTGGTTTCACAGAACGTAGCATCAGTCAGATAGGCAAGTTATTCTCTCTGATTTATGGAGTGAATTCAAGGCATCATCGTCATTTTCTGCCACAATATTATATAATTGGATTTAACTTAGAGCAGGTTTTGGTATTGAAAGTCTATCTATATTCATGTTTTTACTCCGTTTAAAAGGAACTGTTTGACAAAGGGACCAAAATAGCCACGACGAGTGCTTGGTTTAGCCACACGAGCCCAGAAGTTGTAAATTAGTTTCTCAAATATATTTTGTTTGCTAGTCACTTGTCAAAACAAACCCCTGCAATCTGAACAGTTTAGTGGCCGTTTCATATAATACTTGACTAAATAAATGTTAAGTGCCACATAATAAAGAATCACAATAAGTTAACGCCTGGATGCTCGTCATTATGTGATGGGTTATTTCTAAATCAATTTTGTATCTGAACGAGCGATGAATCTGTTTTCAACTGCTTTGATTACGACTAGTTTGTCTTATCTTACATATAATTTATTAATTAGGGCCTTTTTATTTTTAGAGAAATTTTAAATAATATTTAAAACACGGAGAAAGAATTTTAAATAATATTTTCCTAAAATGTATTTGATTGAAAAATTATTGTACCGAAAAAAAGATGTCTATACATTGTCTTAAATAAGATATATATGTATATATAGTTTTTTGTGAACAATTTTTTTTTTAAATTTTTTATAAGAGATTGTAAGGCAATTTGACTTAACGTAGAACATATTTTATGGCACATAGCGATATTTGTATAGATTATTTAAATACTTAAGTTAATTCATTGACACATTCAGGTCATATTTGAAAGCACATTTTACAATTACTCAGTGTGTAAACGTGCAGACATTATTAATAGTGGTTTTTGTGTGGCTCTTTTATTAATTAAATCATCTAATTTAAAAAAATAGTTAGGCGTGGATGGACGAGTAGAAGTTTTGGAAGCTATTTCCATAAATAAGTAAAATCAATACATTAGGAATATAGTTTACTGTAGATGCTAGATTTACTGACAAAAAATATCACCGATAAGTAAGAAACCTCATGAATTTATTTTAAATATTTCAATAATTCAATATTGAGATACATTTTCATTCAACTAACTAAAATATATGAAATATCATTGTTCCTGCTTGCAAAAATATTTCATGTTTTAGTCTCAAATTAATAAAAGTAAGAGTTTATTTGGTCTGTATTTTATATGACATACTTAAAATAGCAACACAATATAGGCAACACTATATAGGCTGTTGTTTAGTTAGTTTTTTTCTTAATCCTAAACATTCTGGGAATTATCCGGTCAAGACTACACGAGAAGCTGATGGATGTCAAGACTTAGAGGGAATTTAGGTTTAAATTCTGTCTATTTGTACTGAGGGTTGTTTTTATAGTTGAAAAACTAGTTTTACCTTACCCCATTTTATTTTCTCTCTTATTATGGATATATTAATTTTATCCTGACTGCAACTCTGATCTCTAATTTTAAATTAGGTATTAACTATTTCTCATCCTGCGACGAGTTTTACCACCCTTTTAAGGTTTTATAAATATTTATATGAATATAGTGAGTGAACAAGGCCTAACTTAGAATAAATTTTCGCACACTTGCGTGGAAACCATTTATGATGATCCAGTTTAACCAGTATTCAGACCCTTAACGGTTGTCCAGTATTATGAAGTAGTGGTGCCTTAGACGATGCAACCACTGACGCTGGTAGTTACCATAAGCTATTATGAGTTGTATAACATACCTACATTTATATAGTGTCAACTAAAGTGTATTGATTTAATTCCTATTTTTGTTTCTCATGCCAGGAAGGGATAGTGGAGAACCATTTAGTTAAAAATAGCCTCAGGACACCCAACCAGGATTCAAACTCCGATACCCTGCCATTGGTAATCTAGTCTTATTTCAAGAGTGACGACCAAATCCATGTGGCCACCAAAGCGCGTAAGAAAATTAACCCAATTTTTAATAACATTAGCCTTCCATCCCCAACTTACAGATACCCTATATTTAATGTACGTACATGTACTTATACACGCGTTGGAACGTCTCAATTGCATGTGCTAAGGCGGTTAAATCGTACATGATAACTAAATATCTCGACTGCAATTAATGTGTCCAATGTGAAAGAAAGATTTCCTATTCTTAATAATTCCTGTTGCTAGTAATGTCTCCAGTATGGGGAAGAGCCCTCTCTAGAATACGGTGAATGGTTGCGCTGAGGAGTTAACTGCCACAGTAAGATTTTTTCCAACAAGATGTGTGTCAGCAAAGACTTCTAGGTCGCAAGGCCATGTTCGTGTGTTTAGAATTTTCTTGGAGTGGGTGTATCCGAAAAAATAAATATATGATTGAAAAAGTAAATTAGTCCAATGATTCTGACAAATAAATGCACAGCACACACTAATGATCAAACCGAAAATCCCTTCTATATCTATGAGATTGTTAAAACATAAGATTAGCCTACATATTTTGTAAAGTCTAAAAATAGATGCTCAAGGTAACAGTAGCGTGGAGATTTTTCTATTCATGCTAGTGGTTATTGCAATATATTAAAAAACATGGTGAATTATACAAAATAAGTTATGTCTTCCATTGCTGAAACTACCGTGACATATTTGACCCTTTTTTTTTAAGGTGTAACTTGTTTTTTTACATTGAAGTAATACAAATTCAAAACACTACTTTGATACAACTTATTGTCAATTGATATTAAGATTCTGAAATGTTGGTATTGGTATTACTAATGAAAAAACCTTATTTAACCTATCTTGGGGCATACACTTTTTACCGTGATGATTCGTAAAATTATTATTGGCAGCATAAAGCCCTCCCGAGTGAGAAAATTATTGATACTTTATTAATATCGTAATTCCTTTCAATGCTTTTTTATTGACACTTTTATCCCGATACTTGTACTGAAATTAGTACTCACACTCCGGTAAAGGATTGATATTGAAATAAACCATGTTTTATTATTCTCACCAATGCTGTGATTAAATGTTTACTAGGGTGGACTATGGAGGAAGAACGACTGACACTATTTCTCAATCCTCACTCATTTTTTGCATGACAAGCAAGAAGCAACTCTAGCATTCAATATCTTTTAAATAATAATAATTCATAGCTGTTATTTCATTTTTGTTTATCAATACAGCTTAATGCCTGACCTGGTAACCAGGCGAGTGGCGACCAGTCTATACTACCTCTTCCTTTATCAAAGAGCAAGGTCATCACAAACTAAACAAAATAAGCTTTTGTAGAACTCATTGAACTGACTTAACTTAAGAGTGCCCCAAGAACACGAACAAAAAAAGTTTGTTTGCGTTGTTTAAGCAGATGAAGCAGGACAGGGCGCCCATTCTCATAGATTTTTATTTATTCAGAAGCACGTCTTACTAACCATTCGGGTTGTAAGCTTGATTAAAGTGTTTGTCAATAGTTAATACTCTATCTTGAGAGAGTGTAAAAACAACGAATGTAGTTAAAAAATGGCACCTCCCGGAATTGAATTTTGGAAGTTTCTTTTAAGAAGTTGGATAGTGAGAAAACACCTTTTAATATTTTGTTAAAATATTAAAACCATTATAATTTTCAGTATTTAAATAAATATGAAAATACAATTTATGTTGCAGAAGTTGAAATTATTATTACGAAATAAAAAATAAATTTCCAGATTACAATATCGATACTGATACTTGATGTTATCGATACTTTTCTTTCAATACTAGTACGGTATCGATTTTTTTCTTCCGATACTTTGAGTGAGTACAGTATTAATATTTTTATTTAATACCACATTCTTACTCTCTAGTTGAAGTTGGTTGCGTTGTATGACATTTCGTGATCTTAATTATTGAAATGACGATTTCAGCACACAAATCACACACAAACCCTGGCTTCTAGTATGAATTACGGGGCAACCTCTGGATAGCTCAGTGGTAAGAGCATTGGCGTACTAAACCAAAGAGGCACCGCGTTCGATTCCCTGTCCATGTATCTTTTTTCAATTCAAGTAATATAATTATATACTGAGCTAATATAATTTAGCTATAATTTATGTAATATTATGATGTATTACAATATTTTAGTGCATGCCATATTTTGAATTGTTGTCGAATTGTTAATTAATTAGTTTTTATATCATAAATAAATTATCTTATGCCACCATTATTTTATGCTTCTGAAGTGTTGCATTTGATGTGATTTATTTTATACTAGCAATCCTGCACGGCGTTGTCCGTGACCCACTGTGGTATAATAATTGATAAAAAAAATTGCTTGGATTTACGGTCGATTTCATACACATTTCTTTTTCCGAGAAGGATGCGTCATATTTTTATCACAGCTATCTCTGAAACGTAATTCTAAATCAGATTAAAAATATATTCTTTAAAAATTTGTTTAAAAATAGCCAAGTTAAAAAGCTACTTAACAATTTAAAAATTAAACTTTAAGGTGCATTCGGACCCCCTTACACCCACCTATATTAAAATTTTCAGATCTATGCGTACCGTAGATTTGGCTGGGCATCTCATACAAAAAAACAAACACACACACACAGAAAAAAAAACACTTTTATTATTATATAAAATATAGAATAAGGAAAACTTTTGTAAAAACATATTTCAAAAATATTTCTCTTATTGTAGTTTAATGTAACATAGAAAATAATTTGTTTTTGATTCTAGTTTTATTAATAAATCATTTCAGTTAACAAACGAACACGACTCCTTCCCTCTCTGTAGATTCCCCCATTCCTCTTTACCCGGTAAAGCACACATTACTAAATTGAACCAGGGGATTTAGGTCTAGATATAATCTTCACTCTTAGAAGTCTGCATCATCCGATTTCTCATCGTCTGCATGGTGGCGTCCTAATCCCCCTGGCTTGCCTTTTGTAAAAGGTGTCGTCCTCACATAAGAAATCCTAGAGGTTAGGGTTGCAACTGGCCACATAAACGAGACCAGACGAAATTAAATTCACTGCATCTTAATAACGAGCTTTGGAGAGCTCTAAATAAATCCTCAACGGTGGTCACGCGGATAAAAGTATCAGTCTCGTCCTATTATAGTTTGATAGTGATGGGGAGTTTAGGGCTCGAGATCCGGCTGGATTAACGGGAGGGCCAACAACTCCGTTCAATATTTACAGGTTTTTGATTATGGTAATGAAATGGAACTAGTTAATTTAGTGCAAAGAGAAATCATATGCAATTTAAATGTAAAAAGGTTCCATGTATAATATAATTGATTAATATATATTTATTAAAAAAATTTAATTACAATAGTAGCTTACCTGTACACTTTAATTTTTAGTTTATGACTGTTCTCATGGAAAGATATAACATATTAACAATAATAAAGTGATATTGATATTTTTTTACTGATTGGGGGAGCTTAGCTTAGGATACACGTTCCCTCCTCCATACTATTTATGCTTTAAGAGAAAGTCCCCCTAAATATATTTTAATTGACAGATTTATTTAAATAGTTGATCTATTTACAATATTTCAATTACTTCACACATGAATGACATGCCTTTTTTAAAAAACATTTTTACCTATGTTACTTTCTACGGACATTCACGTTAATCGGATCCTCGGGTGGATCTAATTATAAGTTATCTCTGTCATCTTAAAGAAACCTAAGAAGCATTATATCTCAAATCCGATTAAACCATTTCGATGGTCAAATAGTCTCAAGGCATCGCTCTTAAGAGCTAACTATTAAATAATGACATGGACTAATTTATTAATGCAATAATTGTTTGGTTTGAGTCACACTCAGTTTTAATTAGGGTGACTTTTTCCTGGATGTGTCCCTGCTATATATAACCAATGATCAAAGTATATTTCCCTTAAATTATCTTTTCCTGGTCTCTCTAACATATATGTAACTACGGTATACGTAAACTGGCAAATAACACATGGTCCTCAAAATACCAATTATCATTAGAAAAAATTATCCAAAATATATATAATGTTTAATCTATAATATAAGTTCGTAAAATATGTATTTAAATATTCTTTAAGCATATTAGTGCTTGATAATTTCCTTAATTTTGCTAACTCGGGTTCCAGTTCTATTATTTTTGTTGGCTGACACCTTAGCTCAGCTAGCAGCATGTCTGTCTTTTAAGCAAGGGTTTCCAGGTTGAGTATACGGGATGGCCTAAATATTTATCATTGGCATAATGTGGGTTTCCTAATTAAAAGTGATAAATCAAAGTCCTAAGGCTTGTGACTGTTCAAGATTTAAGCTAGCTCATAAGCCATGTGCAGATATTTGAAGAAAGTCAAAAGCTCACAAGAGGGAGAAACCTCAGCATAAAAACGAAAGAAGATGTGGATCAAAAGCTCACCTTGACCTTGTATATAAGAGCACAAGGAAAAAACAACTGAATAAAATGTCAATATGGCAAAAAATGTATTGTAAAGAAAATCTTGACTCCTTACAATAATTACAATAAAATAATAAATCACAGTGAGTAACTGCCTTACTCTTTATCTACCTACTCTATGGCATTAGGAAATTGAAAGTTTATTACCGCACTTAGATTAGTACTCCATTAATATCTATTGTGCTAACTCCCTCCAGCCAGCCCCCCTCATCCACACCCTATCACTATCTTGAATTAGTTCTATTCAATCCCTCTCACTCCACCCTATCACTATCCTGAGCTAGTTATATCCAGTCCACCTCATTACACCCTATCATTATCTTGATACTAGTCCTATTCAATCCCTCTCACTCCACCCTATCACTATCCTGAGCTAGTTATATCCAGTCCACCTCATTACACCCTATCTATTTCAGGTCTACTCTAATGTTATACTCCTATTGGTGTCTAGGTCTTTCTGTTGGTCTATTCCCAACGGGTTTGCCCTTCAGTATCCTGAACAAGGTTCTAGAAACTCTCATTCTTACTGTATGTTCTTCCCCCTGTAATTTACGAAACTTGAGTATCCTAACAATGTAATGTGTGTATGTAAATCATCATTAATAATGTAATCCTCCAAAATACTATCGGAAAATGATATAATCTCTTCATTATTTGGTGCAAGACTATGTTAGGCTAGGTAAGGTTAGGTTAGTCTGAATTCAACAAGCGGTATTTAAATATCGGCTCAAAGGCTACAAACAATCATGGTGCGCTTCTGATATTCTTCGAAATTCACACACCCACTTGGTCTGTGAGCATTCGATACGTTTTCGTTGAAATAGTGAATCAGTTCATAAAATGCAAAGTCAAATAATAAATTATAATTTCTGTTCTAAGTTCTGGAGACCATTAATATTATAGCACAAACTAATATTAAACCATTTTGTATGCCATGTGTTAGGCTTCCTATAAATTGTTTAGTTACATAGCTCTCTTGTCCAATATTTTAACTCAGTTGGTTTAGCGTCTGTATAATTTACTAGCCTAGGTGACGAATTTGATTCCAGACATGGCCTTTTTTTTGTGTGTAATTGTTGAACTATGGGTTTTCAGATGGTGATAAACTAATAGGTGAAGTGTTTATACCTACATCCACCCTTGTTCGGATACACTTCCTATAAGAACCTGCCGCCTCTATCCATACATCGATAATGTAGATATAAAGGCTGTTTGAGCGGGCAGAAAGACGTGTTGTGAAACCAAGTGACAAGAAGGAAAAATATATTAAAATCAGTGAGAAACGAGATATTTATAGTGTACTTCAAAAGACGATCTTAGATATTGATAAACCTTAGTTTATTTTGGTTCCAAAATAATAATATGTAAACTATCTCTGATATCTCTTGTTTAATTAAATCAATTTAAATTGCTCAATAAGATTCGGGACTTTTTTTTTAGTATCACATGGTTGCCACATCTCTAGGAAACCAGGGATCTAATAACATAGGTAATATTTCATCTCTTAATAAAACAGGGGAAATGCAGGGAATTCTTAAAATCATTTACAAATATACTGGAATATTTCTAAATCTTGGACATTTAACTGTAAGCTTTAGAAATCTTGCTCTGATATTTAAAAAAAGGTTGACTTAAGAACTAAGAACAGTGATATTAGAGACATTTATTATTCCCTATATCTCCCCCACCTAAAAATAGGGTGGTATAACTGCTGAGTATATAATTCCCCATCTCGCATTAAAGCATCCCATTTATAACACTATTTACATTAGTTTATACTCGTCGTTTTATGATAAATTAGATATTATTGATTCAGTCCAACTTGTCTTAAAATATTGAATTTTCTTATGGAATGTACGGGGAAATTTGAAGTAAAGAAATAGTGTCAGTTTTGTATCGAAATTGTGATAATTATTATAGTTGAAGTTGTTTGTTTGTTTGATTGCTGAGTATTGTTTAGTAAATGTAGTTATCTGGGCTAGCCCAACGGCTTAAGAAACTTTTTTCTGACCTTTCATATATTTGTTTGATTTTTCATCTACCGTCCTGTCCTACTCAGGCTATCCACATACCTACATAAATAGGGAAGTTATATTTAAAAGAAATGTAGCCATAGAGTACTAAGGTGGACACTTAGTACGTGCTACAAGTTCTAGTACGCATTAGACCTAATTTTCCAAAACCTTCCAATAATTTCCCTTCTCATATTATTCTCTATTTCAATAATGCTCCCGATTTTCCCCACTATCTTGATTATTTTGTAATGTTCCCATCAATCGTTGCTGCCCCGTGGCAGGAGGAAACGTGCTTGAAGTACTGGCTAGAACTACAGTGATGGTCGCAATGGGTACACGAGATGCAAACCGGCTGTCTCCAGGTCGACGCATATCCTCCATCAGCGTCTGCGTGACAACGTTGGCACACCGCGCAGACTCGGGCATCTACTAGGCAACGGTAAAGGAGTTCATCAGGCTTGAATGCCCTTCGTCACTGGTCACCTACTTGAAATACACGACTTTCACGTGGCAACTTATAACAGCCACGGTTCATAAATAGGAGTATAAGAGGTGTCGACCAGTCTGGCCAACGACCATTTTGATTGCTGTAGAAGACGTCAATGAACAGCCCCCTTCCCATAAAATATGTCTTCCCCCCCGCACACACGCATCTATATAGCTGAGGTTTGACCCTGCTTACTTGCATATATTCATATATTCGTCAAGCCATCAATACGTCAACGACTCACCATACATAGCGCTTTAATGGACTTAAGAGGACCGGGAACGGGTTGATCGAATGGGTTATTATTGTGAGAAGTTGAGTAAGCTCGTATCTGGTTGTACTTTAATATCAAACTGATAACTATGTATTAGGGAACTATGTTGCCAAATTTGTGTAGTTTAATCACCAGAGTAGACACTGATGTAACACATTAAGTTTAACTCATTATTCTATAGGGTAATTATGTTACCTTGCCAAGGTCATATAAAGTAATGTATTTGGTTCTGACCCGCAAGTTCAATATAATTTTTCCTTGTGCACGATTAGTTTTTCATAAACTTGCCTCTTTTAGTTAAAGTATTATTTGAATAGCCATTGGCTACATATGACTCGTCGAGTCCGTGATTAGTTTGTTATTTTATGTTTCATTATTATTATTGTCATCGATAATGTGCAGATTATTTAAGTTTCTTTTGACTCGTCAAGGCTATTCAAGTATGTGTTTGAGGTGGATATCTGGGCTTATTTCAAACTATGTAGCTGTTTGTGTTGACTATATTGAGATTATCAACTCAATGTAGCTGGGAACCTTAAGGTCACCTTTCCCCCCTTTCTCATAAATAATGTGTTTCAACTTGTTATACCTGTCCCATACCCCTGTTGTAATGCCTGTATTGGATGTTGGGTTTGTTAATATACTCGTTATCAACTTTAATTTTCATAATAGTGTATGTTAGGCTTTTGAAGTAATTTCTGTTAAGGCTTCTCATGAAGCTTAAGAATCCACTTCTCTCTATGAACTGTGGCTATGATTTGCATGTACAAACTGTCGGATTTCTTAGGAGGCCTCTCTACTTACCTAATACTAATGATCTTCCTTATGTAAAGTAGTTAGGATTTAGAATATTTGTGTAAGAGCCGTGTACAACATCAAATAGCGAGGAATAAAGGTGAGTTTTGTCAACCTATTTTCTGATTACATTAAAATTTTATGTTTGTTTCTTATTAGTATTCTATTTTTATACCAATTTCACTTGTTGATATATCATATTTTCCTCTTTTTCGCTTTTTTTTTTTGATATCTCATCCTTACCTCTAAATAGACATTTTTATGGAAATTAGTTGGATAAATAAGACCAGAACTCTAATACCGACCTCCTCCTCAAAGCCTGGGATGAAAATTACGCCTTTGTTCACGTAACTACCAGTAATAGTTTAATCTCACTTTACGTTCTGGGATATGATTTGCTAGATTTATCTAAAATCACTAAGAAAAAAATTTAATGTTAAATTCTTGAAATGACGTGACATAGGCCTATTGCCAATTTCTTGTGATTTTATTTAATGTTAAAGATCTATTTCCTAAAATCTTAGATCGATATTGGTGAACATTTAGAATAATTCGGGATGGAAGTAAATCCCGTGGTGAGGCCCATAATTTTGTTGTTTTTATAGAAATAATCTGTTTTGGGGGAAAAGATATCCGTACATCCGTTTAGTTTATCTCATTTTAGAATTTTATAGTCGAATACTACGATGACTATAGCGAATATTAATGAAACGATGAGTAAAATCTGTTTATAATCTCTATCTAATCTGTATAAAATTAAACTAAACGTATTTTCTGAAACTATACATTTTATTTAGTTTGTACAAAATGTATTTTCGTTACAAAACTTTAAGACTGTGAACCTTAACTCGCCCTCACCTAAAATCTACAGCACACTCTCGATACATGAAGTATAATCAAATATTAAATCATGATTCTTGTAAACACACATGTAATAAAACAATATTTGTTATTGTAATAACGTAGAACTATAGTCAACATGCACTTTTGACCTCTCTTTTGAAATTAAATGCAGTTAATTCAAGAATCTTCAAAAGCCATCTTTACTTTTGGACAACAAATTTCACTTCATAAAAAAATAAAGTGTTATTGGTTAGGTAGTATAGTAGTCAATGTGTTTGTCATATAAGCTTGTAGATGACATATTGAGCCATTGCTTTAAAACAAATTTATCATTTTCTTTCCTCTCGTTTTTCCTTTTCTTATTTTCTGACACACAAGAAGAAATGCATTTCTATAATGACACTATATTACGAAGCGCCTTAAAGGATGTCAGGCCAAGCTGTAAGTACATTATCAGTAAGTTCGTTCACTTTATCTGCGTAGCTCTACGTTCCCCTTCTGTCCTTTCTCATCGCCTTCAAAACCTCTTTTACTTTCTCGCTTTATTTGACTTGAGAAAAGTTTCACCCTGGTTTGCCAACTTCGTGCAACCCCTTTGTCAAGGAACCCCATAGCCTCATCCTTCCCCTCTCCCCCTCCTTCCAACGCCACACACTCCAATACCTCCTCCTCTTTACTTCCTTTCCCCTTTCTTCTTCTTCCAAACCCCATTTCTCCTGCACTGAAAAGAGAAAAAGAGAGACTTACAAGGATATGCGGAGAGTCTCTCTCTCTCTCGAAGCCTCTCGGCTAACGTCTATGTTTGCAAGAAAGAGGGATTCTTACTCCCCATATCAAGATGGCTGTCAACAAGCTACTAATCCCAAAACTTATCGAGAAAAAGAGGACAAAAAATTACTCAGTTTGAGAAACTTCACAAGTCAAACAGTTCTCGCCCAAGGCTTTAGGAAATATTCTAGACCTGGGGCTTTCCAAATGAGTATCATTTGTTGAACCTTTTAGATGGATTCCATATTTCTCAGAAGGAACATTTTGAAACAATGAATATTAGTGACATATTTATTTGATAGTAATAGATAATAACTGCAAGAATATACGTCTGGAGAGAGGACTGCAAACGATCATTGGAGCATATTTATGTTTGGGATGGAACTGGAATTTCACTAAGTTAACACAAACTGCCAAGGTAATCCCAAATATTTGGTAAAAGCTACTTCAGTTTAAATAAGCAATGGATCACAAATATTAGATAACACTTTCAACTGCAGGTGGTGATGATTAATATTAGATTTACTACTTGCATTCTATTTTGTACCATTCACCAACTAGAAACAATGTAAGTACTAGATCTGGGTGTGTAGTTTTAAGTGTACTGTAATAGTTTTAGTTAGTTTGTAAGTCATGTGATAATGTAGCATGTATGTTCAGAATGTGTCTATTAAATAATACATTCAAATAGTTTTTTTAAATAGTTCAATTATACAATTATATATAACTTTTGGGATAATCTCAGCTCAAACGATTTCTACAATTACTCGGTTTGGTGACGCAGGCCTTAATAGAGTGCATAGCTAGTATATTTCAACATTTACCTTGTATATATTTATTGAATTTTTTAAAAAGTTTTGACTGTTTTAACTCGTTTGATATAAATAAATGTTCTATTATATTTAGGAAACATGCTTGTGTTATATTATTTGGGAACAAAACTAATATATCATATGTCTTTAATCTGTAAACTCACTCACAAAGTCACACACTCACAAACTTTCATAGGAAGTAAAAGGGAAAGGCAAAAGGGCAAGAGGAAGGTTCCCAAGTTTCCGTACCGACACCTGTTGGCAAGAATCGATTTTCCCCCAAAATTTACAAGGATGTTAGCACCGGATATATATGGTTGGGTGAAAGGAGAAGGGGTTTTGTAGGGGGAGGGGCTAGAGCCGGCTCGAAGTAATAGCTAAGGGGCCTTGGGTCTCCCATCTTAACTTATACACCCTTACGTCGCTGGTGTTTGGAATATGTTGCGGGCTTTGTAAGCTCCTAGAAAAAATTCGATGTTTAACAACACGCGTTGTTTTTACATTTTTTCCTAATGATATTTGTACCCTTAGCATAGTGTTGGAGCTCTTGTGAAGATGCGAATAATTTTGGGAACAGTCATCTTCAATCTAAGGTAAGATCAGTATTAGACTAATCTATGCAGCATAGAGTTACTATTGTTTTGGAATTTGAAGTATCTTTGGCAGTGGTGAGTCATTATTTCATATAAGAGGACCAGAATCTATCATAGATTTCAAGCTCATAGATACCAAATAGACGCATAAAACATCTAGCTAATTCTCCTTCAGATACATTCTAATTATTGTCTTCCCAACTACATCTAGGTCTTCGCACTGTTCTATTCCCATTAGGTTTGCCGTTCACTACCTTTAACGGGGTTTAAGTTTCTTTAATTACCACAGTGGTCCTTCCCTAAATAACCCGCGAGATTTGGTTAACCTAACAATGTTTGGTGTTGAGAACAGGGTGTTTAAGTTATCATTTTGTAACATCCTCAACTCTATATTATTTTTATCACTTTTTGGACCAGATAATGGTTTTCGAACATACTAAATTGATTCCGTCATGTAAGGTAAGGTATCATGTATTACAGCAATAAGAACAACCAGCAAAACTATTGCTTTGTATGATTTGAGTTCTACATTCATTGAAAACAGGCGTGATATCAACAAATTACTGACCGACCAAGTAATAACATTTAATAATAATATTTAGCACTGTGTCTTACTAACCGTCCGGGTTATACGCCTGTAGGTACTAATTACTCTAATGGATTAGGAATTGAGAAGGTTGAATTAGAGGAAGTGAACCCGCATTTGCGTGGAGGGAGAGTAGAAAACCATTTCAGGAAAAACCACCCCCAGTTCACCCGACCAAGATTCGAACCTCCATCTCCCCGCCCTCAGCGATTGAGCTCAACACGACAAGCGCGTTAGCCAACTACGCCACCGAGGCGGGTATCAAGTAATAACATTCATTTCTTGACTACATTATTTTCCTAATTTTCTATCTAGTCTCGTATTTGTTGGTCGAAATATTTCCTAAAAATTGGTGCTCATTAACCCTACCATATAATAATTATGTTGTTCACTGTAATTTCTAAATGTCTGCACTCAATTTGTGTTCTCTTTTTAATAATGTATGTACTTGTCTTCACAGCGCTCACTTCTAAAATTATTTCCATGCTGGAGTTTAATAAAATATCTGTGTTTAGACGAAACAAACGTTTATCTTTCAAATTCGAGTGTTATAACTACTAACGTTTACTTTTCTTGATAAATACAAAAGTAATTTGATCGTAAATGACTGTAAATGTTGGTGTTCGGACAAATGTCGATATCGTTGTCGTTGTCGATATTGTTGGTGTCAAGGAAGATAAAGCTCAAACCCTGACCAGCTTTTCCAGAGGTGATTTGCGTGGTTGCCCACACACGAAAACGCGATGATACTTCGTCCCAATTTTACTTACCCTACCTCATTCTTTCTCTTTATTATTGGGAAACTTTCTATAATCTAGCTTCTTGATATCTACCCATTAGTTTGAATAGTTAATGACCTTTGCTCGAAACGTGATAGTTAAAGTAACTACCATTAGATTCGTCAAATATTCAACAATAGCTCATATATTTCCACCATGGATATGGGTAGCTGTGGAACTTCAAGTTCACTTTAACAGACTTATCAGATTTTTCACCCTATTGTTATGTTGGTAACAAAACTGGAAAGTTCGTTGAGTCAAGTTCATTGTTTGTTTCGTTTAATCGTGAAAATATAATAAACTTAGAATTAATGACTCTTTAGAAAAGGAAGAAAGTAGGTGTGATTTAATCATGCTGACAAGGGTGTGGGTCTCGTTCTTATTTGGGCTACCGATGACGTGGAAGTCGAATTTGGTAATTCGGACTATTTCTTTGTCGAAGAAGAGGTGATTGTCTACAAGAGATTTAGAACCGGCTTTGTAGGTGCACCTTATCTAAGCTAACACTACTAATTCTTACACCTTATATTAGTCGATAATAACTATAGTTTCCTGCATCGTTCCTGTTATCCGTCCAGAAAGTGCGCATATTTAAGAAAAAAAAATGATTTGTTTGGGGTAATTAACTCGCACTTTCTGAATCGACTGATCAGATATCAACTGAGAATTCCTGTAAGCTAGAGTAAAAGGGCCTAAAAATTTTGCCGGGAAAATTATTTCCAAATTACTTCCAGGGGTCTTTAATATGCCACAATCAACATGGGACCATAGAGATTACTTCTCTCCGAAGGAATCTGTGCTATGGATCCTTATCACTTAAGAAAAATCAGTTTACCAAGGCTGGGTTTGAACAGATGAATATTGTATCCTGAGGC
>CABFVX010000633.1:0-18069 GCA_902151425.1 Timema shepardi
TAAGAGCTATTATTAGTTGTTTAAATTTTATTCGAACTTCGATTCGACTTCGAGAATATTCTTGAATATTCGCTTTGACTTCGCTTCGAACTGAAAAAACTGGCTTCGCACACCCCTATTATATATTGTGGTGGTGTATGCTTTGCAGGCTTCAACCCTGGTGCAATGTCGACACCAGTTCATCCTACCACTGGTGCAAGTACAACCCAGCATCAAACCAATATGATAACACCTAATCAGCCTATCAACAGCATCCTTCAGTACTCTCCCAAGCACGATGGTCTGTACCTTTATGTGGGGAGGATCTTGCGTCCTATTTGGAACTTTAAAGTGGTCTATAAAAGCACTCTGGAGACTAATGTTGAAATAGTAAGTCACTACATTAGTTATCTAAAGCTAGTACAATGTAGACGTGTGTGAATATTAAACAATTTACATATCAATAGAATTAAAACTGAGGGGGAATAATAATTTGGGAAAGTTAAATTCTTGTGCATCAAATGATTTTTAAGATTCCGATTCAAAATTAGTATATATAACAATAATTTGGATATGGAATCAATAAAGTATTGGATTCAACTCATCTCTAAATTATTGGTATTTTTAATATGTTTTTAATATGCCCTTCAAATGATGATTTTTCTAAATGTCACATAGTGGGTTAATTCTTATAAGCCCAAAGAATTTTCTTTTATATTCCAGCTAAATAGCACGATTCCTGCAGAAGACTGCGCATTGATCCTTGGTCATCTTCACGCACTTAGTGGTTTCTTAGAGAAGAACTCGCAGTTCTCTCTTGCAGGTGTAAGGTGAGTTTGTAATGGAATAGAGGTTTGGGGTCAAGCTCAACATCTTTATAAGCTTTGCAAATTTTAGCTTGTTGTCCTAATGCAATAATTTATGTGCTGCTTTGTTCGTCTGCTGATGGGCAACTTATTGTTTACTCTTCTCTTCTGGCTGTTTGTGTAATATTTAGTTGGTAGGTAGGACTATATTGAGTACATTCTTTTTATTGTAAAACTCTAAATGCTATTATAATTTCAATTGTCCCCTCCCCTCACCACCCAATATATGAGTAGGGATATGCAAAGCTTTGAAAACTTCAACTTTATTCAGAAAAAAGTGTTGATTTAGACAACTACAAAGCTTCATCAATAAAAATAATGAAGTTGACAGTACATATTTATGTTATTATTATCATTAGCACTGCGTCTTACTATCTGTTCGGGTTATACGCAACACATTTAAGTTCAATTTTTATAATTTTGTACTTGTTATTACACTACAAATTAATGTTCACATGACAATCTGCATTAATTGGGTTCAATGTTGGTATATTTACTCAATCCATCAGCTCAGGCCAAAATATCTTAAAACACTTTTGCATTAAAAACATTTTGTAAATGATATGTAGCGTCTAAAAACCATAAAATAAAAAATATCCACAGTAGTGTTCTAATTAACATTTCAATTCTGCCTCAAAAATCTTTCAAATAAAGAAGTTTGTTTGTGAGTGCTTGTTTGTTCATGATAAACTCGAAAACTGCTGAGCTTATTTAGACAGGATTTTCACATGGTTGTTCCTTTTACTCTGAGAATGGTTATAGGTTATATTTATTCATATTAAAACACAAAGGAAAAATGGCTCCAAACAGCAGGCATATTAAGTTGAACATTGAAAGGAGGATAGAAGGGCAAGGCCTACACACTTACCAGAAAATTGTAGGCCTCATAGTTCATAATTAAAACGCAACAAACAACATAATTATGTAATATTTTGGGTACATCAGTCCCCTTCTTTAATTGTGAAATTTGAGGCCTACAATTTTCTGTTGAGTATGTAGGCCTTTCCCTTCCATCTCCCTTTCAATATCTATGTTAAAACACAATAAAAGTGATGGTTTTTCAAATATTCTGTTTTAAACCGTGCGATAAACTGTTAATTTTGTCCTTTTGTTTTGATTTCCAAAGATATGTATGAAATAAAGTGCATTGAGCAAGACAATTGGTAATAAATAAAATGATAGAATATTAGGAAAATGGTAGAGCACAAATAAAAGTAAAAACACTAACACATATTTACACACACATCAATATTTCGATGCTCTTATAGCATCTTCTTCAGGAACTAGTAATAGACTAAATAGAATGTTGTCTTCAGTGATGCCAACTTGTTTTGTGAAAGCCAGTAATTCTTTGGATTCATGATTATAAGCTAGAAGAATATATGAAAAATGAAAGAATAAGTTGGCGTCACTGAACACAACATCCTGTTCAGTCTATTACTACTTCCTGAGGAAGATGCTATAATAGCATCGAAATATTGATGTGTGTGTAAATATGTGTTAGTGTTTTTACTTTTATTTGTGCTCTACCGTTTTCCTAATATTCTATCATTTTATTTATTACCAATTGATTTCCAAAGAGTAATAAACAAAATACATTTCACTCTTAAATCCAAAGAGAAATTATATTTGAGTTTGGTTGGTTCTTCTATGTTGCCATTAGTATTTAAAAAGTGTTTCTTTAACTAATAAAAACTTCATATAGTCCACATCTTTATTATACTTGATCTTCATAAATAAATATTCAGGCAAATAGATTATAGGCAGCTGAAACTCCATAGTAGTAAAGAAAATAATCATATTCCTAAAATAGAATGTATATTTGTGTGTACACGCTGTAACTTCGACACTTAGACCTTGCATAAGTACTTGGGAATACCTAAAGATGCACACATCAGATTTTTTAATTTTTTTTGCTTTTACCTCTATTGAGACCGTAACATCTTAGGCCGCTTAGCTGCCAGTGTGGGTTACTTCAAAAGCCAGGAATCGGAAACATTGCATTCTATAAGAAATTGAAGCATGTAAAATTGATTTTTATTTATTATATAATTGACCCTGACAGCTTTGATCCCTTGACTACCTTTTCGGCCAACTCAAAAACCAAGGGGGAAAAAAGCTTAAATTCGGCATAAATTTATGTCTCAAGATCATCTTGGGTGTACTATCTTTCCCCTTACATTATATTGTGAGTTTGACACCTTAAATAACAATATGAGAAATGTGGTTTACTTCAAAATCAAAAAAGATGAAAAAGAAAAGATAAGAATATGTACCATTCATTTACCCTTTAAAGTAGCAAGCTTATCTTGCATTGTTACACTATGGTATATCTTATAAGATAGAGCCATAGTATAGTTCATCCAGATAAGATTGCTACCACTCAGGGTAAACGAAGTGTATTTAAGAAAACTTGAAAATATGCACATAGCTATTTATTTATTTTAACGTTTACATATATTTCTAGACTTAAACCTAAGAATGTGTCACCACTATCATGGCTATCTCCAAAAATAAGAAAAATATCAAGATGAAACTTGAAATAGTCCTCCGTACTCAAGGAAACCTAGAGGTGTGCCTATTCCAGGGTTATCTTCTTTTACAATTAAATATACAGTCAACTCTGGTTTTAATTGTAGTGAATATTTTGCTATAATGAACCTAATTAAATTGTTCTGATATAAATACATTTCAATATGTGTTAAAAATTTTGATTATAAATTATAATGAACAATCAAATTCAGTTTGAGGCAAGTTAAAAATTAAAACTCTAAAGAATAAATGCAATTTTTAGAAAACAAACCCTTTTTGGTTGTTTGAACTTAGTCTTGGAAAAATCAGTTCTCTACCATAGGTCCAATTTTGGTATCACATAAAGCAACTTAAAAATGGAATTAAAATAAGATGAACCATATAACCCGAATGAGTAGTAAGACACTTTGCTAAGAAAGAGAAAAAAGACGAAAGGCAGAATGCAAACGGCAACTGAACCCTGTCCTCTGGGCTTAAGTTTCATACTGCGGTTGCAGCAAGGAAAGGCAACCATGCTTTTTCATTGTACACTATACCTTTTTTTTAACATTGCATGTAAGAGTATATAAATGGTCACTCAGCATGCTAATTTTGTTATTGAATGTGTGGTGTTAGAGGGAGAGGATGAAGTGTCATTCATGGTACTGCTACAATTTTTCAATGAAAATTCTTCTAAAATTATTTACTTTATTGATTTAGAGTATGAATTTATAACAAATTTAATCTTCTGGATGTAGCCATCGTTGAAGCTGTGAAAGGTGATCCTAGCGATTAAACAAAAGAGGGTGAAGATGACCTATATACGACTGAAGAATGCGTCCCTGTAACAAAAGAGGTATTGGAGGGTGCCAGAACTGTTTAAGGTTTATTGAATGTTAGTAAAATGGGGAATTAAGTGTGGGAAAAGCACACACTCTAGAGAAAGTTACAGAAAAAATATTCACTAAAACAGTATACAGCAAGCAACAGCACATAGCTGACTATTCAAATGTTATTGATAGATTTAAAGAAAAAAAGGAAAAACACAGGTAAAAGGATATTGAATGCGAATGTATTATATATCTCTATCTAATAGAGATATATGATAGGTTTAAATAAAATTGATTTTGTTAGTGAGCTTTGGTTTTGTTTGTCAGTCAGTACCTCTTTCACCATGTGTCGAGGAGATTTTTGTTTGGTTTTAATGAACTTTGGACAATGTGAACTAAATATCTGTATCTTTAAGGTTCTTTATAAGTGGAGTTGACTGAATATTGAGATTGTTTTGCCTTAAACCTTCTAACCACCAGTGTGGGTAGTTAAAAAACCAAGAAATATAGTAGTGACACCTTTTTTTAGGGGTGTGCTAATAGGATTATTTATCAAATCGAATAATTTTGAATCAAATATCAAAATTTCAAACTAATACCGAATAGTACAAATTCAATATTAGTTTTCTCTCAGTTTTGATAAATATTATTTTAATAAGTAAATTCTTATTAAAAATAGAGTAATTTTTTTAAAAGGTTTTGTTAAGTTTTTGACAAAAATTTAAATTTAAAAATTGCATGGAAATTAACTAGGGATTATATTTATATTATTTGAAAGGGTAAAATAATGGGATGATTAATAAACAAGGTAATATTTTGACTTTTTCATTGTTTCTTTTATTCCAAGGTGTAGGTTTCATTTTCTAATGTGTATGGCCTACTTTTGTTTGCGTGATGATCAGTACTCAACTCAAAAGTTTAGTTAAAGGCATTCTAGGGAAATTAGGAGTGAGGTAGTTTCCTGTTGCTTTCCTCACTGAGCCAGAAAGTATTATTGCCAAGCTCATTGAAATGCATACACCAGCTGACCCTACAAATGACACCCTCACTCCATTCATCTCAGGGACTGGCTATATACTGGATGTTATTACTAGTATCATTCATACCTCTGCCACTTTCATTATACAACAACAAAATTAACACAACAGTAAAGAATGATGAAATTAGTTCTTGACACCCTTTAAAGGTTCTTTAGGCTTGACACCCCTTATATGTATCTAGACTTGACACCCCTTATATGTATCTAGACTTGACATCCCTTATATGTATCTAGACTTGACACCCCTTATATGTATCTAGACTTGACATCCCTTATATGTATCTAGACTTGACCCCTCTTATGTTATCTAGACTTGACACCCCTTATATGTTATCTAGACTTGACACCCCTTGTATGTTATCTAGACTTGACACCCCTTGTATGTTATCTAGACTTGACACCCCTTATATGTCATCTAGACTTGACACCCCTTGTATGTTATCTATACTTGATACCCCTTATATGTTATCTAGACTTGACACCCCATGTATGTTATCTAGACTTGACACCCCATGTATGTTATCTAGACTTGACACCCCTTGTATGTTATCTATACTTGATACCCCTTGCATGTTATCTTGACTTAACACCTCTTAAAAGTTCTCTAGGCTTGATCCCCTTAAAACGTTATCTTGGCTTGACACCCCTTAAATTAGGCTTGAAACCATTTAATTTTCTTTAGGTCTAAAACATTACAAATTATGAATCTCTCTTTCACCGCAGAGTCGTCCAATTGCAATCCACCTTGTCAATGTCCCGAACCCTGCAAGACTCATTGGACAACAGTCAACAACCCCAGCGGGGCCAACGCACAGTCGGCCAAGAAGCTCTGATACAAGAGAAGAACTCGCTCACAGTTTTGAAAGAATTCATATCTAACACACGTGAAGTGCTAGGCCTGTGGAAGATTCTCTGCGAACACCAGTTCCACTTTATTGCCGACTCGCTCACAAAGGTGAGGACTAAATCCACATATGTCAAGGATTTAAGGATATTCATATAATAAGGATAAGTTCTTCACATCTTTAACTTCCTGTAGGTTATTCAATGTTCAAGAATTTAAAAAAAATATATATATTTTTTAAATTTTGGGTTGAAATTTGCTATGAATAAATAAATCATTATGAAATGTAAACTCGTTTGCTATAATGTGAATTCATATTGAGCTCTCTCATAAATTAATACTCTGAGCTATGGTTGCTAAGCTTCTACTCCAATTTTTTTTGGATAAATCAAAAGAAGCTCAAAATTAAATTAAAATTTAATTTTTTACTCATTTCAAGCCTTGAATTTAAAAATTTTAAGAATCCTTAAAAATTGAATATCCTTCAGTATCGATAGATTTATAGGATTATTTCATAAATAAAAATATCAAGTTTTATCAAACGAGAGCTTATTAAATATCAAATTTTCACTCAATTTGTAAGTAAAAAGAACAATAAATTAATATTTTAAATTTTTTTTCTCAGTTTTTAAAATTGTCATTTATTGCTTGAAAACGATTTAATTTTGTTGATCATGTATACAGTTAAATAGGTAGGCCTAATTTACAAAAACAAAACCAAAAAACATATTTAAAACTGTTATTCTTTAAATCATACATTTTTATTTGTTACTTATTCTAGGAGCAGCAAAACCAGCTGGCATTGATGACCTTTAGAAATCTCATTTTGGTTGGTCAAGAATTATGCTCTCTTCTAATCAACAATATCATAAATAGGTATGTGTATATTGTAGATACTATTCAAATAGTATTGAAATTAACATAAATATTTTTTAGCACATAAAATCAATATAATTTTTTATAACCATTCTTATTCGGGGTGTTTGAGTCTAGTTTTAGTAGCTTCTCGAACTAGACTTGAAGATTTTCACAAAACTTGAGAAAGTTAACTACCATACTCAGAATTTTTGACTTTTTCTCAAAAATTCAAAGTTTATTATATTCAATTTTAGAATATTATTTTATAGCAAAGAGATTCATTCAATATTTCCTTTTTTCTAGTTAAAAAAATTTGTAAACTTATGTTAAATATATTTAAAAATTCGGATTTGTGTGAATATAATTTTTTTTTTACAAAAAAAAATTCTAAAAATTATATTTTTGTACTTATGATTAAACTTGAAATATTTATATTACAAATATTGCTGTATATTACTCAAACTCGAAAAAAATATTCAATTTCTATTCAAACTTGATTCATATTCATTTCAAAATGAAAAATGCCTACTCGCACACCCTTAGTTATCATCATATACATAGAAAGTATGAAATTAAAATGGAAACATTAATACAGCCGTTTGTTGTTGTGTTTCCTTTGTATTAAAATAGTATATTAAAATTATTATTTTTGGGTTTGAGCTGTGGCAATGAAATAGCTTCCACCTCAAACTTTAACTAAATTCTTGTTTTGTCTATTCAATGACTGTTGAATCACAATCGAAAGAATATTAGTTATCAATGAATATTGAAGTTGCCTCATAATGTGACCTTAAATTTTAGACAGTCTCTCAATTTAAGTTTTTATGCAAAAAAAAGCCTTCTCTTTTTGAGATACATAGTATTATAAATGGAAGAAGGTATAAGAAATAGTTTTATAAAAAATAAGAGATAAAATGGTGAAACATTCGGTTTAATCCAATCGTATCGTATTCGAGACATTCAAAAGAACTGCGATAAAAAGTCATATATAATGTTTGGGTTACTGATAAAAACTCACTCAAAAAGTGTCTTCTTTGGTCATAATAAATAAGCAATATATATAAACAGTGAATTAAATTTTCATTGCTACCAAGAGTGATATTCTATCCCTATATTACACTTCTCTTTACCTTTTCCCTTGTATAAAGGCCACTGATTGTCAATAAAGTTCATTTTATCTAGATTTTATACTAATTTTCTCTCAAAATAATGGGTCAAAGTTGTATTACTTTGTTGTATCTTTGATTGTAGGTACCTGAATGATAATGCATCAGTGGACGCTATCAGCACTAAACTAAGAGAAGTTTGTCCCAACTTGTACAAATCTGAAGATGCTGCATGCTCAAAAGTATGACACTTCAACTTGATTTTTATTGAACCTTATAAATTTTTAAATAGGAGTGTGTGAAGCTTTGAAAACTTCAACTTTGCTTAAAGTATTCATTTGCTTTGATTTAGATTTGAAAGAAAAATTTTGGATTCAGCAATTACAAAGCTTTGAAAAAAAATAATTCAAAGTTAAAACATTGATGGTTTTTTCTGCTGTTAATCCCTTAAAAAATTAGTGTTAATGTAAAAAAATTGAATTAATTTTATTATATTTTGTGATAGTAACTTATTTTATTATTTTAAGATGAAATATATTAATTATATTTGAAATAAATTGCATTTAGTATATTATATTTAATACCTAAATTTACATATGTATCAAACATTAAACATTTTTAAGATATTTGAACTTTGATTTGGCTTCATGAATATCTCATATTATTTGATTCGACTTCGCTTTGAGTTGAAAAAGTAGACTTCACACCCTCTTATTTTTAAATTCTTTTTTTAAATACCTGCCTTTAATTTAATCTAATTTTATAGGGGATTCTAATGTTGATTTGTATCATTATCATCATCACCGCACCCGCCTGTTTCTAGCCTGTGGCCCAGTCGCTTTAGTAAAATGCCTCCTTCCTCTGTTCTTCTTCCACTCTTCTCATCTCTTTCTTGGTCTCCCTTGTGATCTTTTTCCTACATACCATACTTCATTTCCAACATTTTCTTTGGCATCCTCTTTTTTTCCATTCTCATTTACTCCCTGGGCCCCCACTATTACCTGGATAGCTTCATTCCTAATCTTGTTTCTCCTTGTGACAGCTAACATGCTCCTCACAAACATAATTCTCATGGCCTCCACTTTCCTAGTCTTTTTTACATTCAATGTCCATGTTTATGCTGCATGTGGGACAATGGATACAAAGTATGCCGTGTACAACACTTCCTTGAACTTCAAGGGGACTTACTTTCTCCATAGCAGGTCTCTCACGCACCCATAGAACAACTCTCCCTGCTGTCCTCTTCTCATTAAATCCTCTCCACTTCCACCTTTCTCCTCAATCGCTCTTCCAAGATATTTTACCTTCTGTACTTTTCTCAGCTCTACTCCATCCGACCTAATAGCTTTATTCTAGGCCTTACTCTCTTACTTGATCCTTGTATATCTGTTTATAATATTATTTTAATATGAAAATAAACTTCCTATTTGTTCACTGTCTGTTTAGCAACACTCCCATTAAAACTTTTATAACAGTTAGTGACGGGACACTTATTTTTTCCTTAAAACATCAAAACTATTTGTTTTACATAATTAGTTTTGATTCAAACAGCCAAAGCTATTATTTATGCTTTTTCATGAGGATTGCTCCATCTAGATATCATATTCTGAAAATTTAAAAATGACACCTGGACAGAGAATTGAATCTGGGACCTTTAGCTTAGTACGCCAATGCTCTTACCACTGAGCTATCCAGGATTTTTCTCATGCCCATGGTCATTCTTCACTCATATTTTAATGTTACTATCACCATCCTTACCATTTATGTTCATCACTTTTATTACTGCTACTTGCCTAAACTTTCATGTTTGTATCACCATCACTAGAAAATTATTTTTTTGAAATGTCACTAATCTCATTGTTTTGTACTAAATCATTTAGTTCTTCATCACTAAGAAGCTTAGCCTGTTTACTAGGTCTTGCCATATTGTTTACCAACAACAATACAAAGATTAAAAAACAACACAATTGCTACAGCTTATTGAAAAGGATTTATAGACAATCTATCTCTTTGCCACAAGTGGTTAACATAACAACAATCTCGCACTTTCCCCTCTCTCCAACATACACACAACAATATTTCTTCTCTTGCTCTCAAACAAGCTGTTTCTCTTGCTCTCATTCACTGTCCTCTTAAAGGAAGAATGAAATAAATGTTTGCTTAGGAGATACCTCTTCAATCCCCTCTAAGTAACCAAGAATAACAAATGACAAAACTGTCTGCTATGGGTCTTAACCACTTAAGCCACCAGTACCTGACACATGAAAAGTTTAAAATATGAGCTTAATTAATGATGATCATTAACAAAACAGAATTACACAATCTGCCCATTCCTAATTTCAAGGCTAAAATTAGTATTTGATTATAATTTTATTAACAGTAGGACAATGTAAACACATTTGGATGCTACTCATTTATTTATTTAGTCGATTTTGTAATTTCAACCTCCCAAATCTTTCTTCCAATTTGTTTATAGGTTCTTAATTCATTGACCATAAGCTATCCACAACACAAAGGTATCCTTTAAGTTAATTTGTCTCTGGTTATAGCAGCATACACACCTGTTTCTATGGCAAACAAGTTAAGAGTGTATTCAACAAACCTACGGTTGAAAATATTTTACCCCTTTGTGACGCATTAGCTGTTTAAGATGTCCTTTAGAATAATATGAAAGTTAAAATAATGAGTAAAAGTTACCCTACTACAAGAGTTCAAACACCATCTAAACTACACTAATACTTACCATCATCATCAACTGTTTCCAGAGTTTGGCCGGGTCAGTTTAGTAAAATGCCTTCATCTTCCTCTATCCTTCCACCATTCTTCCTCCTTTAATTGCTTCCATTCTTATCCTCTCACTGGCACACTTTTTTAAACTTTAAACCTCACTAATACTATTACTGATAATTAGTCAAATATAAGTAAAACATGTCTATGGTTGCCACTCATCGGGGATACACAGGGAATATTTGACGTCTGAAAAAAAAAAAGCAAAACAAGGAATTTCATAAAAAACTTAGAAAAAACCTACTGGAATATTGGTGAATTTGGGACATTAAATTGCAAGCTTAAAATAGCCTTAGAAGAAAAAAGCACATTGATTCAAATACATTTTCTTCCCCCTTTTTTTCTCATTGGATTGAATAGCAAATGCATCAATTTCCTCGTAACAGTCAAATAATGCTTTTCTAAAACTCAATAGCTTATTTTTGCAATAGTATATATTATATTCCTTCAGACTATACTCGTAAGTGTCTGACAAAATTCGAATTTCTTTTGAAAAACTTAAAAAAAAAATTGTATTAGGAAAATGGTAGCAGGTCTTGATTGTATGTAACTAACTTTGCCAGGCTCATACTCAATTATTTTATGTGTTGAGCTATCACTGCTACTATTATTAAAATAACTATCATAGCACACCTGCTAAATAGCTCCTCCATTAATGTGTGTTTTAAAGATAACCATGGTTTCTTTTCATTTTTTAGTTTTACATACATAAGATTAGAAATCATTCAATAATAAAATTTGTTGTCATGTTAAATTTCTTGCGAAGTGAGGATTTATTTTATTTTCAATTCAATATGCCTCATTTATTTATCCAATACTTTATTTACTCTTCATCTGATTACTGTTTGTGATAGTGCAAGTTTTAAGAGTAATAAATATTTGTGTAAATATTTTATGCTCTACTAGATTTTAAAGCCCATTGAGCATCCTTGTAGGCTGGACTACTATATTTTCAATTTCCATTCATTGACAATGTTTTAACCTTTGCCACTATTTAATTATTAATCTATTGTAGCAAATTTGTTCTTATTTCTTAGGCAAATGAAATGCTCCTGACTGCAAAAAATCTTCAAAACAAGGAGGAAAGAGAGGAAAAACTCAAAGAAGCTCTTGAGGTATTCATAGAATTGTTGAATTTTCAATTTTTTAAACATTAATAGTATTACAGATATTCTCCAGACATTATTTTCAATTTTCAAAACTATAAATATTCAATGTATTTATTAAAGATGGATCGAATCCTATATTTCTTGAATCTAAATCTTAAATTATCTTTTGAATTTTGAATCTCAAATCAAAGAATCTTTTAAAAAATATTCAATTATAGTCAAAGTTAATCAAAATATTTCAAATAAATTTTTGGCAAAGTTTTTAAAAGACTTGGTATCACTGACAAATGCTAATTAGTTGGTCATATCTGTTAAGTTATTAAAAACAAAATAACCCTTTTTGAGCTAGTAAATCATATTGATACAATTTTGTACTTTTTGTGATTTTTGTTATTTTCCCCAACTTCACAAGCCTATATAATTACTGTTACAAATTGCTTAAAATTGATATTTAAAGTCAAGTTATCCATTACTCTCCAAGTTATCTTTTTGTGATTTTTACAAATACTAAAGGATTAAAGCGTCCCACCTCTCAATGAAGACCCCACTACATCTGGTCATGCATGATTTGTATGTACCCTGACACCCCCTATCATATGCAATTGAGTGCAGTGTGTTTCTTAATTACTATTATTTTTAGTTTATTTGAAAAATAGGAGCACAATATGCACCATAGCCTTCTCAAAGAGCTATAATGAAGATGCCTTAAGAATGTTAGTTTTTACAAGTTATTTTTCATGGAATTTCTTAACCGACCGCTATATCAGCACATTACATGTAAAAAAAGAAACATCATGGTGTGAGCCTGCAAGCAAACTATACTGAATGAGCGCGGCCGCCATCATTAGCGATGTTAGTGTCAACATTTGCAGATAGAGCTGTTACTTTATTCAAATAGCTCCTTATTTGTCCTTATTTGTCCTTATGAGGCTGAAATTGACCTCTTTCCAAACCCACCGCTTCACATATAAAGTTTGAAAGCAGCAGGGATCGAACTCGGGACCTCTGGGTCTGTATCCAGGGACTCTGACCTCTAGACAACATGTAGACAAACTCAAATATAGTACACAAACAACACACAGCCGCCCAATCAGTAATTCATCCTGGTGAAAGGGGAAGCCCTAATTTTACTAATAATACTTTTTTTTTGGACATGCTGGGAATCAAACCTGGAACCTGAAGCTCAGTAGGCAGACATGTTATTGATCAAGTTAATGGGCCAGACAAGCATTTTATTAAATATTGATTGTAAAATTGTTGAAAATAAGGTCCTGATAAGTAAAAACGCTTAACACACAAACACTTATATAGTTGCCACATGACATCTTTCTGTGGTAGTAGGAGAATAAACAGGAAATAGGCTGCAATGATGCCAGCTTAGAGGTATGTAAAATCTCGGTTACCATAGGTGAAAACTTTTTTAGTGGAAAGAAAATTCTCTTGGGATTCTTCTAATGTCAAAATAGGGTGGCTAGGTGATGTTAGTGTGGCAACTGGAACTAAATGTGAAATATAAAACCCACATTTTAATTGTAGAACCTCAACAGAGATATCTATCTTAACCAGCAGAGAATATTTCATCCACCATATATTGTAAATACCACTAATCTGGCATCACTGCAGCATATTTTTTGTTTTGTCTCCATCCTTAGGACCAACTTTATTATTTAGTATAAAAATTCCAGGGAAAAATGCACTGTGGTATTAAAATTAATATAAAAGTGTTTTAAATTTTATTTATAAATTAATTTCTAAAAACCCTCTTTGGTGGCCACATGGCTTAAGGTGCTATCTCACAATAGACACAACTGCAGAAGACAGGTAGATTGGGGCTAAATCCAGCTCAAGTGTACTTGAGTGGTTTTTCCTAAATGATTTTCCACTCTCAATACACGTAAATGTGTAACACTTCCTCTAAATTCAATGATTCTAATCCCTAAAACAGTTATGTGATTTGTACATATGCGGCTAATCCGAACACTTAAAAAGACATAGTAATAAATAAATATATTCTAAAATTCTATAAAACAATTTAAAATTTGCCATAAGGCGAAAATCCATAAAAAAGAGATATCCTAGCTGTAATCCTCCATTTTTTTTTATCAGTGATCTAGGCCTTCTAAATGTTTTAGCATTTATATTGATAATTTGTTCCCCAGCTGTGCAAAAATGTGGCTCCTAATGTAAACCTGACGCTAATATGTCAGTGGTTCAGCTCCGTGCAGTACTACCAGGGTGTGCTTGAGTTGGTCATGGTTTGTGCCTCGAGAGTTGATCCTAAGAATGTAGCATTGGATTTCTACAAGAACAATGAACCCTCAGAAGATCTTGAAGGCTTCAATGCACTATTTAACAGGTATAATGACTCACAGGCCTGCTCACTGATTTTATGCTCTCATACTTTACTTGGGAGACCAAGCTTCATGCATAGCTTCACTTGGCTTTACTCTACTAATCCTTGTTTGTTCCCCATTTTATTCCAACCTCTTTCTATCCATTTTTTAATATAAAGTCAACTCTGGTTATAATGAACCTCTACGGACTCAGATATTTTGTTCATTATGTCCGAAGTTAACTAAAACTTATTTTTTTATCTAAAAGTAGTGGGTTAGTGACAAACAAAACAAGATTTTAAATACAATCACTCTGTATTGAAATATATTAATTAATCTTTAAAAGAAATCAGTTATATGCTGTTGTTTACTTTCTATAGTTTTAATTAATATTTCTCCAAATCCTTCTCCAGTCTCTGTGCTTTTTCCACACTATCCATACATTCAAAAAACCAAACTGAGTAGAACGGTGTAATTTTTTAGTTTCATATAGCTTCTCGAAGAAAGGAATTATTGAAAACAAATACTAAATGGCCACAGACTGTCATTCACTGTCCTGTAACTCCTGTTGTATTAATACAACTCGGAAGACTGTCTTCCTTTGTTTGCACCAAGCAAAAGTATTAACCCTTTGAGTGACAATGTCACCCAGAGCGATGTGTGAAATATTTGCTAAAATTGTCAGCATTGCTCACAGCGATCCCATGTTTTTGAGCAGTATTAAGTCAACAGATAGGGTAGATTTTTATTTCCACTGCATTCTCGTTCAAGTTCAAGTTACTTTTATTTGTCTTTGCACTTAGAGTTTCGATATATTGAACATGAAAATTATTTTGTAACTTTTTACTTAATGAGTTTAATCTTTGGCCTTGTTTGTAAACATGGTAACTAAGAGGAAAGCTGTGATTCAAGACACAGAAATACTTGCAATATTCATTGATAGCTCAAGCGAGAGTGGTCAATATGCTAGTGATTATGAAAGCAGTGAATTTGAATTTGTAAATAATGAAACTTAACAGGAATTATATTCTATTGATAGTGAAAGATCAGAACAAGTAGGAGTGGCAGCTGACATTGATAAGGCGAGTTTGAATACTAGTGATTCCTATAGGGATAAAATAAATCTTGAAAATCAGGATAATCCACTCCAACCTCTTTATATTTATGCAGAGTATCAGGTTTGAAGCCCCCCCCCCCTCCCCTCATCCACCCGCTCCACCCCCAGATTCCAAGCCAATTATTTATTTTAGACTTTATTTTACTATAACTCTGCTTAAAGTTGATGGTCACTGAAACAGCTGGTATGCATAACCTAATTTTAGTGTATTATTATTATTAGCACCGCGTCTTACTACCCGTTCGGGTTGTACGCAAATTTTAGTGTAAAATCTAAAGTTAGTTTTTTTTTTTTGTAAACTTTGCTATTTACTGAGATTGTTTATATTCTTTTCAGTGATTTATTCTATTTCAAGCTATTTAAATTTTGAAAGCTTAAAAATTAATGTTAAACAAAATAATATATTTTTTTTAATATCTTGGCTAGTGATTTTTTCTTATATTTAAAAAGTATATTTATAATTACATAGTCGGATTGGCAAGCATGTTAGCTAGTTTATGTAAAAATTTGAGTGCAAGAAGCTCAAAAACTAATAAGTTATTAAAATTTAAACAAAATCCTGTATCTCTTAGCAAAATAGCTTGGCACTGTTAGCATAAGCAAGAACTCAGGTGTCTTCAAGTTTAACAACCAAAAAGTTGTGTTTTTAAAGAATTATGATGTTAGGGTGACATTTCTTATTGAAAGTTTCAATTTTTCTGTTCACTAAAACTGAAGATGAGGGTTCATTATAAACAATTTTTTTTAACACACATTGAAATGTATGGGGGCTGGGACCAATGTATTCGGTTCACTAAAACCAAAGTTGACTGTACTTATTATAATGTCAAAGTCAACCTACTCTTTCTATACACAATCTTTTAATATAGTTAAATCCAGAGCCTTCTCCATTTTAGTTTAACATTCTAACTTTTTGTTTAAATAATATTGTAAATTCTTCACCAGACCCAGTTATGTTAACCATGGTATGAAATCAACATCCCTCTTTAAATAATATGTTAATTACAATTTCTTGCTTAACAGCTCCTCCTACTTATTATAATTTCAAACGTTTCATAGAGTATATGTTTCATGTCTCATATTTATTTTATTTTTCTTATCTTTAATACTTCACATTTCAACGTATGCATCTTATTTTAAACACCTGTAATATTAGGTTACACCACTTTATTTAACTTTAATTCTTCCACACTTTAAATGTTCCAAATAATGTTTATACTTCATTATTAATGGTTAAACGACCTTTTATCTTGATCTTGATCATCACCACCCAATCCTCAAACAAGGTTTCACTCTCTTGAAACTCATCAGAAGAGAGTGTGAAACACGCAATTTAACTTTATTTTTTTTAAAGTAAAAGGAAATTGGTAAAGAATGATAGGACACTTAGATAGGAGCATATAACAGGAATAACTTAAAGGATAAACACAGAAAATTGACATTGGATGTGAATATATATAATATATATCTATAAGAAAAACTTCCAATGGCAGCGATGTAAAGTGTGAACTGTGTTCTTATAACTATTTACTGTGGCATAATCTACAAGTAACTCATCCCATCCATGGGTCTAAGGAAGTCGATGTGGATTCTATTCCATGATACTGCCAGCCACTAGCATGGATTCAGACAGCTTTTCTGAGGTGATTGCTCCACTACCCGACATTTATGGCATCCCAAGACATAGCTCTTGATATTCTTGTTCATGCAAGTCACTGGAAGTAATTCTTAGCTGATAGCATAGTCTTGACTCCTCCCAAGTGGGGATTCTGTATTAAAGAGACCCATCTGCTTCTGATAAAAATGCACCCACCTTCAACATTAAGTTCACCTTATATCGACTTAAACTGTGATAGTGGCTCCCTAAATTCTACTGACCAAACATTAACAATGCACTGCTCCACCCTGCTCAGCACTAGATCTGTTCTGCTCTGTAAGTCTACTAGTTTTCTGTCCAGATTATCGAGTTGGAGTCCCTCCTGGATACTCAGAGAATAATGTAGAAGAACACTTTTGTGTTTCAACATGGATGGCTGAACTGCACTTAACAAGTAATAAGCACAATTTCTATGGGTATGCACAAAATGTATTTGGTAGTCAATACTTGATATGAAATATAAATAGTTTTGAAGGTGATTTGCTGAAATAGTTTGTATTCCTTTCTTTGGCCCAAAAATGGTGACCAGCGGCTTTTAGTCTGTTTCGAGCTTAATTTCCACATATAGAATTATTGCACACATTTTTGCACTCTTAAAACCAATCTTAGTTCTTGTTTTAAGTACCAATTATTGTGTTGGGTCATAATGAGCCAATATCGTTGCCGAGGTCATTTGTACTTTAATCTGTTTGAATGTCTGAGAACACTTGAAGGTCCAGTTCCACTCAGCTCCGGTCTTCAACAGACTGTATAAGGGGCTTAGTATAATTGACACATCCTGAAGAAATCTTCTATAATATTCCACCATCCCAAGGAAAAATTTCACTTGGGTGACATTTACTATTGGTTCTACCTTCAAAATGAGTTCTACCAACTTCTTACCCATTATTAGGTCCTTTTCACTAATAATATATCTAAGAGATTTAATAGATTTTTGCATGAACGAGCATTTATTCTTAAGAATTCAATTTTTCTTTAGCCTTGACAATAGATTATGCAACCTCTTATCAAGTTCCTCTTTTGCCCCCCCCCC
>CABFVX010000633.1:18185-108197 GCA_902151425.1 Timema shepardi
CCCCCCCCCCCCCCACTATAATGTCATCCATACTGCAATTCCTTCCACTCCTGCTAATAGGCCTTCAATCGTTCTCTGAAATAATTGTGGTGCCGGTGATATTACAAATTGAATGCCCTTGTAGGAGTACAATACTTTGTGAATGCAGATTGTGCTCATCTCTCTCAAGGCGTACCAGCTGGTATGCACTTTGCAAATCCAATTTAGAAAAGGACATGCTACCTTTCATTTTCTGAAACACTTATTCTACTCTAGTATTATATTTGGAAGAAGGGTTAGGAAAGGTGGATAGAAACATATAAAAGGGGACGAACACAATATGGCTTTTGCAATTAAAAGAAAAATACAGTTCACACTTTACATTGCTGCCATTGGACCAAGAGGAAATGGTTTCCTCTTAAAGAAAATCGATTGTCCCACCCAAATCCCCCAACTTAGGTTTCATTCTATTGGAACTTATCAGAGTTCATCCCCTTCTCTGTGTTTCTATCCACCTTTCCTATACCTTCATCCAAATATATTACAATTACCTTATAAAGTGAAAAGAGGTTTTCCTTATAGAGATACATTATATTCCACTCTAGGTAGGTGGGTAATATTCATCAAAAAATAAAAAATGGGCTAAATGCCACTTGAAAGTCCCCACAAATTCTGACAAAACCATCTGGTTTAATTAACATCAAGAACAATCGTCGTACCCCATCTACTGTATTTGATGGGAGAAATAACTGTTTTTTCTGTACGCATTTTAGTTTAGCCTCCACCTTTAATTTTAATGCCATTGACCTGTATTAAAAAAATTTTGGCACTGCTTCTTTTAATTTCAAATTAAATTTACCATTTTTAAACATACCCAACAAGTCCATAAAACTGTAGGATATATCTTCCAATGATGGCATTCTGATATCAAAACATGCCAATTAATTCCTCATTATCAACTCAAGGAGCAAGGAATTTTAAAATAAATTGAGAAATATTTAAATCAGAGGTGGGTTGAATCCGAATCTTAAATTTTATCTCAAATTCCAATTCAAATCCTCAAATCTTAAAAAATGAACAATTTAATTTATAGTGATAGTAGTTAAAATTCAACTTAAAAATGTTGTTTAAGGCTTTGTGCTACTAACAAATGCTAATTTGTTTGTCATGTCTATAAAAAAATAAACAACGATAACACTTTTCAGTAAATTAATGATATTAATGCCTGATTCGATGGTCACATGGTCTAAGGCATCACTTTGGAACTAGTCTAAACTGCCAATGATGGGTAGATCAGGGTTTGGATTCCGGTCGGGAATACCAAGGGTGTTTCTTTTTCAAAATGGTTTAACACTCTTACTCTTCGCTAATATACGTCCATTTCCTCTAAATTGAACTTTGTTATCAACATTTTAGAAAACATTCTAAAAGATCAAGTTTTAAGTTAGGAGTAGTTTAATTGAGTGTTAAGAGTTAGATAATTTAATCTAGAAAATAGCAAATTTAAGTTCAAAGTTAAGTTGTTATTAAATTGGATAATATATAATGAGCGTATAACCTGAACGGGTAGTAAGATGCGGTGCTAAATAATAATAATAATAATAATAATAATATAATGTGATGTTGAAAAAAATAAAACAGAAATTAGAAAGTTTTTAGAGGAACATTGTGTGTGATATGAACAATTAGAGAAAATTAAATAGGGTATTTACCAATACTGGTAATATGGGAAATATACCTTATTTTATTTTTGATACTGGAATATCGAATCAGATATTAGAAAAATATCTAGCCTTTTTATATTTAGTGAAATGTTGGATCAAGTATTTTAACTACCCCTCAATTACTCCGCCTCTGGTCTATCTTGTTTGCCACACAATTAGTTGATCTAAATAAACTACTTGATACTTGATGAACAGAATTGTAAAATGTGATGTAATAAATTCAGCAAATACTTTCAAAAAATTGTTAGCCATTGATTTAAAGAAACAATCCAGCATGAAATCACTTTCTACTGTGGATATTGGGGTTCACAGCATCAGCAGCTTTGAAAGGAATTAAAGACATCAAGATACTTCAGTTCAGACAAACTTTTACATAAGTTTCCTCTCCCCTACAAAATTGTCAAAGGTGCTAGTTGTCTCTCTCCCGCAGTAATACTCAATTCATCTGTTAGGACCTATAAGGATAACTTCTGCATTAGAAGTCCTACTAAACAAGAAACAACTATCTAGCAAGCAAGCTGATGTTGTAAAAAAGAGACTAATTGGACTTTGTATCAAAGCAAGAAGTTATTGACTACCTTAAACAATTCACTTCAACTGGTGACCAGCTTGATAAGTTCATGAATATTTTTTCTATAGTAAATGCATCCTAGGAACTACAATATTTCGCTAAAAAAGTCTTGTTCTCTTCCATAGCAATGCATCTGTTGAGCGAAGTTTTTCTGTGAATAAAGAATGTCTGTTTGAAACCCTACATAGGACAGCCTTATTGCTCAATGTGTTACTTATGATGCAGTCACTTCAGACTTCTAAATGTGACAATTTCAAAAAAGATTATTTATGCTGTGAGAAATGCATCAGGAATAAATAAAGAATTGCTTGAAAAGAATAAAAAAAATTGAAGTAGACATAAGTTAAAAAAGAAGAACAGTTTTGCATAGAGCAAAGGATATGGCAGAAGTGTTTGAACATGAAATGCAAAAATTGAAAAAGTTTTGTAGTTGAATGAATTTTAACTTTTGTCTACATTCTTAAAAAATATATTTTTTTATCATCTTAATTTTTAATAATGTTAGGTAACTGCAATTATCTTTATTTCCAAGTAATTTTTATCCGCATAGTAGGGGTGTGCGAAGCTTCGAGAATCTCGAAGTCGAAGCGAATATTAATTAACTTCGACTTCGACAAACAATATTTACTTCGAAAAATTCGAAGCTTCGGCAAAATAAATAAATAAGTATTTTCAATTTTAACCATTCTGAGCTATTATTCTAGTAGATTATATTCATGTTTACCACACACGATTCACAATTTAAAACAAAAATAAACGTTGAATTATAGAATACTTACTAATATGTATGAGTCGCAAGCTTCTAATACAAATTATTTTCATTTGTTTACTTTTACGAAAGATGGGCCTTATCGATTTATAGGTTAAATATCGATTAGTTCGATATTTTTTAATATCTATGTATTGACACAAAAGGCCATGGTTATAAAACGACTAGTTGATTGTGACTGACATAATTATTATTATTCCACAATATTTCTACTGAGATTAGTGACCACTTTTAATAAATGGGGATCACACTATTTTTGTTTTAAAAAAATGTTCCTGTAAGTATCTTTTTCTTATTCTCTCAATAAATAACTTGTGAATTTTAAATAGTTCGTTTTGATGAAATATTGAATATATCGATAGTTACACAATTTCAATAATCGATTATATTCGATGCCACACGGCCTGATCGATTCACAAATTAAATACGTTCAGCTATCTTCACCGCCACATGACCTAAATTCACGTGATAAAAATAATATTTATAAAAAATCAATATACAATTTAAAATCATATTTTTGCTTTGAATTTTGCATAATTTTTTTCAAGTGAATCTTTTTCAATATTCTGAAATGAAATGACCTTCACGTGTATTTGCTCTACTCAACAGAAAATGTTATGACGCATGCGCCAAGAGATAAATTAAAAACTTGATTGAAAGTCGAAAAAATTAATTTTGATACAGAATATAAGCAAACATATTTACCCTTTACTGATTAAATTTTGTTTCAATTTTAAATTATACTTTTTTATTTAACTAAACAATTAAATGATTTATTTATATTAACCCAAAAACTTGATGGAAAATTTGATGACCTCATGTTGGCAACATTAGACTGTTTCTTATTTATTTATCAATAGTTTTGGTTAAGCCTACGAAAATGTCCGAAACAAAGAAAAATAAAAGTGAAATATGGGTATTTTTCACGAGAGCTTCTGATAAGAAAACTGCCCAGTGTAATATATACCTGAAAAAATACAAAACGCCAACAGGTGACTTATTGCTATTAGAAACGTTTTTCTTTTTAAAAGAATGCATATTTTTCTGTAATACCAAAAGATTTACCTTTTTTAAAAAATTTAAAACTGGAATAAAAATAACTTTGATAGCTTATTTAGAGTATGTGTTGCAGTTTATCTACGTTTTATTTTAATGTGTTAGATTGAACAGTAATATTGGATTTTACAAATTACTTCTTTAATTTCCCAAGTTTATATAGTTCTAGCATTCAAGCAAATTTACTGATCTTAATACATTTAAGCCTAATATTTTTATTATCTGATTAAAATATAACTTACATTTTTGATTACAAGATTTTAATTTTTAAAATCCTCTATTCCAGCACAACAAAAACACTTTCAAACCATCTAGAGACGCATCCATCTCAATTCAATGAATTTAAAAGAGCAAGTGTCAATAAAACAAACTACTTCAGCTCCTAAAAAAGACACACTGGTTCAATCATCAATTCAAGGTGCCTTTCAGAAAGGTTTAATCATGCAGCCTACCAACCCAATAACACACAAAATTACAAAGCAAATTGCAAAAATGTTGGCAATGAGTCTCTTGACCTACGAGTTTGTTGAGGAAGAAGGCTTCATCAACTTAATGAAACATGTAGTACACTTATTAATGATTTACCCCAACTTTTTGCTTTGTCGCTTACCTCAGGTGGATGGACTCACGTGCACATGACAGTTACATAAGTCTGACGTGTCATTATTTAAAACCAGACTTTGAGTACAAGTCATTTACAATGAACACTGTGCTACTTAATGAATCACACACAGCTGTGAACATCAGAGCTACACTGCAACATGCTGTATGTGAATGGGGCATTGCTTTAAATGATGATAAACTTCCAATATATTGTGTCAGCGATAATGCTACAAATGTTCGTTCTGCAGTTAATTCCCTGTTTATTTCCATTCCATGTTTTGCCCATTCCCTACAATTAGCTATCCATGATGCCAAAGCAGAATGTTCTGGGGTTTTTACGCTTTTGACAAAGGCAAAAGCAATTGTGGGACATTACAGTCGTAGTCCATCCGCCACGAGTGCCCAGATCAACAAACCCCTATATCTGGTGGAGGGAAGAGGGTTCTCGGAAATATCCTAATGTCTCCAAGTTAGCCCTCAAATACCTGGGAATACCTGCTACAAGTGTGTGCAGTGAAAGGGTCTTTTCTAGTTCAGGAAACATTGTAACTGCCAGGTGTGAAACGTTAACTCCTATTCATGTCGAGGAATTAACATTCTTTCAAAATAACTTGAAGAGAAAGTAACACTTCTAACTGCCTGTGTGGATAATTTCTTACAATGTTTGTTTTTATTTTAACTTATAAAAACTGTTTGATGTTGATATAATTTTTCTTAATTCTTAATACACGTTTTTTAAAATAAGTTATAACATAATCTGCCCTGAAGTGAATATTTTTTAAAGTTTAATTGCAAATCAAATGTAGGATAATATTATTGCACAATGTCACAGGACTGTGTAAATATTTTCTTAGCTAATAACTTAACCTAATATAGTATATACCTATGTTTTTTATAAAATATAATTGTCTATTTACGTGCCCAAGTAAATGTCTTTTTAGTAGGCCTACATATTTTTTTCTAAAAAGGTTAATGTCTTATTGTGTATTATTACATAATTAGGCTAAATTGTGAGGTTTTATTAAAGTTAGATAAAATATATCAATTTAATAGCATTTGAACTAAATATAAATATATTAAGGCTAAAAACATCCAGTTTTTTTTAAAAAAATAGCTTGTTTTAAGAGCTATTATTAGTTGTTTAAATTTTATTCGAACTTCGATTCGACTTCGAGAATATTCTTGAATATTCGCTTCGACTTCGCTTCGAACTGAAAAAACTGGCTTCGCACACCCCTACCGCATAGTATTTGTTGGTTATTTTTCATTGAAAATTATGTATCTTTAATACTATATATTTATTAAACAAATTCATTATCAAAACTATAACTTGTGGAAAGTATCGATTTGCCTAGGGGTGGTGGGGGTAATAGTTAGTTTTTGTGGTAGAGTAAACTCCCTGGCTGTAATCATTTTTTGAAGTTGCGCCACCAAGGATGATAACTTGTACCCCTAAAGTTATACAAGCGTAGAGAAATGACCTAACAATTTTGCCAGGAGAGGTATTTTCACATACCTTCCAGGGTTCTTTTACATTCCACATGGAACCGACGGCTTTACTTCCCCTCTGCAGGATGTTGAGCTATGATTTTTTCTCACTCAAGAAAAGGCCTTCGGCCTCTGTTGGGTTCAAACCCACAAACATCAGGTCCTGAGGCGAGCACTTTGCCCCAAGACCACCAAGGTCGACGGTGGTATAGGTCATTCAAAAAATGTAATGTGTGCATGTGTGTGTATGTATGTGTATGCACATGTATTAAAGATGGGTCAGATCCACCTTTTTTCAAATCTGAAACTTTATTTTGCCATCAAATACCTGATTAAAATTTGAATCTTAGAAAATATTGTAAGCATAAGTGTTTAACTTTCCCAATAACTAGGATTTTTTTCCTTCACTTCTGATTTTGTTTAAATGAAATGGTAAATTAATGATCTGGAGTTTGGTTGTTAGGTTTTTTCTATCATTATTTTGGTGTCAACCACAAGAAACTATTTAACTATTTTAATACCTTTAAAAATTACTCAAACATAGTACCTATTTAAAAAAAATGATTTGAGTCTTGAATCCATGAATATTCCTTGTTGGTTCTAGGGTCCCATCCTTAGTATATACTAGAATATATGCGTCAATACACTTGATTCTTGATGTAAGAATGTTTAACTATGACAGACCTAGGCCTACACTAAATTTCTATCATTTTATGATTTTGAAATAGGGATGGTTTGTCTCTGAGTATCTTTCATGTGTACTGGGTTTCTTAGTAAAACATACTGTAAATAACCTGGAATTTCAAATCTATAGTCAGGTAGACACCCTGTTAAAATACTTCATCAACTTATACAATGGTCAAATGAGTTGATGAATAGTCTAAAAAATAGGTTAACACGTTAAAATATTAATACAAAAAACAAAACAAACAATATAATGTTATATGAAAATAGACATTATAGTCAAGACTTATTTTGAAATCATTAAAAATAAAATTAAGTAACATGAGCAAAGTTGATTTAGATAATATTGAAATATGATATAATATAGAATTAGAAAAGTATGGTTATATTGGTCTAAGTTGTATCTGTATTGATGTGCCAATACTTCTTTGAGATCCCGCACTGAAAAAAGTGTTTGGACTACTTCAATCTGACATGTTTCAGGACATAAGTATCATATTCATGGATATTTGTCGTTGTGAAAATACAAGGTGTGACAGCTGGATGTTAACTAATTCCTAGCACATTAGCTGTATAAGTACTTAGGCATACAAACCTAACTGACAGTTTTAGGCACTGGTGCTATATAAAAAGAAATCATTACAATGTGGTTCATTTTTGTGATTTTGTTATTCCTCCAACTATACAATTTTCTATTATTACTTTGACCAATTTGCTTATAATTGTTATATCTTGTTATAATCCTCATAATTTTATTCAAGATATTTTTTTGAAAATGTTGTGAATCTTGAATCTCTCAAATACCATGAAATTCAAAGGATCAATGATTCAAGTGCCCCAATCTTTAATCTAAATGTATTATTTGTTTCTTATGTAACTTCACCATACAATTTAACAGACTTAGTGTGTAACATATAAATTTCAATCGATTTACCAATCTAAACTTTTAAATTTTTATAGTTCCCAATTTTTTTCAATATTCTTAATTCTACAATATTTAATTTATTAATTTTTTCAGTCATTGTTTCACAATTAAAAGTTTAAATACTCAATTGTTACATAAATGTCCAGATTATTTAAACATTTAACTAACACATTAATGTATTTTATAATACCTTACTTAGGCCTATATTGTTTATAAAACTGATTTGTATATGTTGTTTTAATACATATGTATTTCCATTATTTATGTGTATAATCTGCATTTTTTGTCTATTTTAGTTGTGCAACTCATCACAAATATGTCTTTAAATCTAATCCCTTTTCAATATATGCAATCTAGTCATTACATCATAACTTAGGAGAGTTTTCAAAACTTTTAGTTAATTTTAATTCAAGTAACAACACACAATACCAGACATTGAAAATAAAGATTTATATTTTTCCTTAAAATATTTTTTTGGCTAAGCTTTGTAATTCTCAAAATTGAATTTTTTTTCAAAGCTAAGTTGAAGTTAAAAATATTATAAGCCAAGTCAAAAGTTTTCGAGGTTTACCACACACTTTTTTGGTTTTGTGATTTTATTATTTTATTTGCAGGCTAATCTAAAGAAAAATAAATTGTTGCATTTCCTCATCATAACATGTAAAAGTATATTTCATTGATTCAACTGATTACAACAAATTTTTATTTTCAATTCAAGAGCGTCAGCTTTTATATGAGGTTTTTATTGTTGATATTTTTGAATCTTGAATCTCTAATATTTTAGGATTCAAGAGGTTCAACAACAAGGTTTCAAACTTCTCAAATATATCTAGAAATTCATAACTGCCATAACTGTGCTCTCTCTTAATGTTCAGAATGAGATGCTATAAAGAGCTTATCCAGGTGCTGGACCAGATAATGATCCAGAGTCAGCCGAGTGTGTCTCCGAATATAACAATCTCGCCGAGAGCCCCTGTTGGTCTTCCTATAGACATCAACACTGTCACAGCTCAGGATGCTGATTTACAAGTTGGTGTTCTTGTAGATGGTTTCATAAGCATATGTACAGTAGCCTCATGTCTTCTTTGGTGCTTACTGACAGCTCACAGCTGACAGCTAAAGGCTTTGAAAAGTTACCAGACCAAAATATGTATCCCTACGCCGAACCATATGATCTGCAAAAACATGTGTTTAGCAGCTGTCACTTCTAACAGTCATAATTTAGTAACATACCTAAATTATGACTGTCAGAAGTTAGCTGTGAACTGTCAGTCAGCACCAAAGAAGCCATGGGGCTACTTTAGCACAATTAGCATCATTTTTATTCATTTCTGCTTTTAACATAGACAATTTGAATTCCTTTAAAAACCTATATATTTAAAAAAAATAACTGCCTACCATTCATAATGATTAATTTAGGCACTAAATTTGGATATAGTTACCACTTTTTGGCCTTTGAGTAATATATTTATTAAAACTATTGTGTTATATTATTGAATTCTCACAAAATAACTAGAAACTTGCAAAATGTACAGTTTTCATTAAAAACACAAGCTAGTTGATGAAAGTAACACTATGTTGCATATGAAACATCCTTTTGTAAATTTAAAGTTATGTAATGATGAAGGCACCCACACTGATGGTCACATGGTTTAAGGTGTCAAGCTCACAATATATTAGATTGCTAAAATAAACAGGTTGAGTTGGATTTTTGTAAGGCTGGGTTGGTCAGCCCTTTTGCCAATCATCTTGTTCATTTTCTTTACAATATTACAAAGGTATAATGCAAAATAAACCATACAAATTTTTTGTTTATTAAATTCCTAGTAAAAATATTGATAAACGTAAGAAACTTAAATGTGCTGTGGCAACTATTTGAAAAAGGGAGAGTTGGAAGCACAAGGTAAATAAGTGTTTTGTACATTTTTGATATAAATCTCAAATGCTCGACTGTGAGTTAAATGATCATTGATTTATCATAATTATTTAAGAACTATCATCAAAGTTATTTAAAGTCTACATTTATGTTATCACTTATAATTTAAATAATATACTTAAACCGAACAATAATGACAAAATAAATACCTTACTGTAATTAAATTTAATTATTAGTTAATATATTTAAAATAAGTAATCAAGGTGAAAAATTATTTGGGTGGTCCAATAATTATGAGCAGCATGTAGACGTTTTCTACAGGTGTATAAGATGCCTACTATGGAAAATAGAAGTTCCTTTGAAGTTTAAGGAAGTGTCGTATAGAGCATACTTCATACCCATAGTTACATATGCAGCGGAAACTTGGATATTAGGACTGAAGTAGATGTAAGGTCATGAGTTGGAGTACAGGGGGTACATGAGATAGTTGAGGAATCAAGGATGAAGTGGTATGGGCATGTAATGAGGATGGAAGGGTAGAGGATTCCAAAAAGATGAATAGATATGAAGTATGTTGGTAAGAGACTGCAAAGGAGACCAAGAAAGAGCTAGGAGGAACAGATAGCAGAAAATGTGCAAGTGAGAGGAGGAGAGTGGAAGATAGTGCAGGAGGAAGAATGGTGGGAAGACAGAGGGAGATGGAGGTATTTTACTAAACAAACCTGGCCACAGGCTGGAAACACTTCATAATAATTATGATGATTAGTCATGAACGAGTGTTGAATTTTTTTAATACTCTAATCCCTTAAATCTACCATCACATTCTTTAAAATTCCCTTTTATCTTGTCTGCTGCTCTCATAGTGTTGACTTTGAACTCTACCCTTAAGCAATATCTCTCATTAACTCTTTGTCTTGCATGCTTCCATGCCCTTTCAAAAATATTTCTCCCTAACCATTAAATAATCCTCATTCCATCCCTTCTCCTTTCCACATGGCAATCCTTTCTAAGTGATAAAATAGAACAAAGGACGTATGTTAATTAACTTAAAACTGGGTGAGTCATCACTATCTGACTTCTCATCTACACAGTTCAAAAGATCATTGAAAATAATCGGGCTCAAAATGTTGATCGTCGACCTAACCAATTGTGCCTTATTCGTGTGAAGATTGGATCAGCAATCAGCATTTGCCCAGCCCTACAGTTTTGCCTCGTCCACTGAAGGTGGTTTTTACATGTGATTTATTCATTATAGGAGTTTTTCAACCCATTCCATACCTTTGCTAGCCCAGGTTCATTTACTCACAACTATCTTCCTCATCCCTACCACTTAGATAAAGTTGTTAATAACCTTTGTATTGAATGTACCAACTAAAAATATATATTACACAGGTGAAGAATTTGGTGGACAAAGTGCTGGAATCACACGACGAATTGTTTCACGTAGCAATTTATGACTGGATGAGGAGCCATCATTTGGATGGGGAACTTATCAAAGTGTGTCAGCCCAGCCTTGAACTTTACTTGACTCGTGCAACACAACGCAATCCTGATGATATGCGCACATTTGATCTCCTGTGGAAGTTCTATGAACGAACGAATAACCACGCAGCTGCTGCAAGAATACTCAACAAACTTGCCACAACTCCAGGGTTAGTTATAAAGGGCTTACTAATACCACATTTTAACAATAAAAATTCCATTATAAATGTCATTATTCATGTTCTGATAGTAACACTTATATTACTTAGTATCCAAATCTTAATTTTACCTACAACTCAAATCTTAGAAAAGTTTTTAAACATTATTATTTATTATGTTTCTTTAAAAAATAAAAATTGTAATTAAATGTATACATATTTGAAAAACAATCCGGCTAAGTGCTAAATTAATGGTTTGGGGTCTGGTTGTTAAATGCTTCCGTTAAATATATTGAGCTAAACCATAATTAAGCATTATAAGAGATCAAAAACTGATTGTGATTAAAAAAAAAATTATATACCAAATTTATTTGAATCTAAGACAAGTTTTTTTCCCAACTTTTTAACTTCAAAATCTAAGGGTCGTATTAAATCACAGACTAATGAATGGGTTAGGGCTGCCTTTTTAGAGATTTTATCCATTTTTGTGTATTTTAAAGCTATAACAGATCACAGGGTATTTGGCTATTTTTTAGATTATCGTTTAAAATAACTAACTAGTTGTGACCCGATATGATACTCAATAACCATAGTATCGACTGGTATTGCAATAATCAATACTATATGCTAAGAGTCTCAATGCCACTCTTTAGTATTAGGGATAGGCTAGTGTTCATTAATCGATTATTCCTTATCAATTAATTTTAAAAACTATGAATCTATTAATTTATGCAGTGGTAGAATAATACTCAATTAGCAACTAATTGATTATTAATTTAATGGATTTGAATAAAAATGGTACGTTGCACTGCACAGACCTTCTCGCTCTTTTACCTAAACAAATTGACTAATTTACTTAAAACTTGTAAGATTGTGAAAAAAATAATGGACATTATTGCATCACATTCTAAAAAATAGCATAAATGAAATTATACATAGCTTGATACAAAAACAATGTGAAGTGAGGAACATCTCTGTCTACCAAAGAGCATAGCAATTAATTTTCAATTTCAAAGTCCCACATAAAATATTTCTATTTTTAATAGTCCTACATTTTTGCAACGATAAGTAATAAATTGAAATAACTCTGTGATTAAGTGCGCTTAGGATAATTCTAAGGAATGTTGAAACGAGTATAGAATAAATCTACATGAAAAAAAAACGGGGTTTCTTAAATAGTGTTATAATACTATGCCATAAATTAAAACATTTAGTTTTTAAAGAATTTTATTTGGCAACATTTTCAATAACTCAAAAGAATGAGTAATGCCCTCACCATTATTTACTTNGACTACCCTCATCATTATTTACTTACAATGCAGGATGCAAGATTAGGGGAAGGAGCTCAGGAGTGGTGTGGTGTGTGTGATTCCCAGTGCTATGATATAATATTATTCTATACTTTCAGCATTGTCAGCAAAACATTTTATGAAAGAGACCCCTTCTTCTGCATTTAGCACTGCACCACTAACCCATTTCACTGTCATAAGATTGTATACTGTATTGTCTCTGTCAGGCATTTAACTGCATTTTATGAAACAACTGATTAAATAATCATAACTTTTAGTTTTGTACTTTTAAGCTATACTTTTACTATGGAAAGTATAGTTGGGAAATAAATACAACCACATTAGCCTTAAGAAAGGATGAGAAAGCCCTCTTCAGTACACACGACCTAAATTCGAACCTTGACCTCCAGGAACTGCCAATATAATATATTGCACACCTTACTACTAATACCCTAAGACCATTGGTGTGGGTGTATCAGCACATGACTTACAAACTAAATTTACTATAGAACAAACTTCAAACACAACAACCAGTTATCCATCCGTCAATTCAACATCAGGGTGAGGAAAGCTGCTATAATACCTTTAATAATACCAATCGATATGTAATACATATTTATCCACTCCGTAATTTGAACCTAGGAGACTTAGCTCATTAGAAAGGGCCATACCTAAGATGAGCAGATGACATTTTAAGCCGATTATTTAATTTGATTATTAAATAATCACTGGAAAGTTATATCTCTCCACTTTATATTATTTTATTTTCTGTATATCATTGGAAAGTGAAAGTGCCACGTTTTAGAAGCTTGTTAAAAGCAGAGTCCAAGGTTCGCTCATTATTTTTATGAAACTTTTTCAAAGTCAACCTTCTTATGCAAAAGCATTTTTTGTGACAAAAAATAAATTCCTTAGCAATTCTGTAACTCTAATTAGATTTTAATTCAAGTCAAGTGTTTTGTTTTGTAAATAAAAACCGTTTGTTAACATACAAAATGAGCCTACCATAATTATTATTTTCTTAATTCATTATAAAATAATTACCATTTACAAAAAATCCATCCAAAACCACTAAAAACTAGGGGTCATCTTATGTTCATAATTGTCTTGAATTCGGGTAAATATGGTATATGGAATCTCAAATTCGAAAATTTTCAAATCTTTGAATCCTATAGTTATCCTAAGGATTTCACTGTATTTAGAGGAAGGTACGTAGAAGGGGGTTAGAACCATAATGAAAGGGAATCCACACAAAATGATGTTTACAATGGAAAGAACACAGTTCACACTTTACATTTCTGCCACTGGATAAAGAAGTAAAGGTTGCCTTTTGAAGAGTGGCAGCAATACAAAGTGTGAACTGTGTTCTACTTTTCATTGTTAACGTCATATTGTGTTGGTTCCCTTTTATATCATATGTTTCTATCCACCTTTCCTGCATCCTTTTACCAAATATAGCAATATACCTCATCAAGCAAAAAGAGGTTTTCCTTAAAGAGCTATATCATATAGTTGCATCCTAAAGGTTTTAATGTACAGTCAACTAAGATCTCGGACTTTGGATAATTCGGGCAAAATTTTCCTAAAACAAAATGTTATTTAGTAACATGCCAGCCACATGCATAGATCTGGCAATGCAGCGCTGCTGCTACTACTACTCCCACGTCTTCCCCATACATACAGTACATTATTTAGATAATTTGCAAGTACTATATAAGCCTATTGTAATCAACCTTTCCATTTCCAGTACTTAGCTGTGTTATTTGTGTATGTGTTATATCTGATATGTATTGTTTATCTCGTCACATTAAAGTATAATATTACTTTAGATAAAGTATCAATTAACATTCCTTAGGTACAACTTTATTTCCCCTTGATAGAATTAACTTTTCGTAACCCTGACAAATCCTCGCCCCCTTTAGTACAAGTTATTAAGATTTGACTGTATTTCGCTTTCAAAGATATACGTTTTACAAAACAATAATTAAGTCTGACCAAAACCTGCTTAGTGTGCTTTACACGACTGGCCCACATTTTGGTAAACTGTTCAACAAATTACTTTTTAATTGCTAATTAATTTCATTTCAATAAATGGATAAATGGAATTTTGGAATTAATCATGGATTGTCCAGATTTTTGTACCCCTGAAAGTACCTTATAATGTTTATACTAGGCTTTGCGAGTACTTGTAGTTCGATCTCAGTGTCGAGCTTAAGCGACAAGATCGAGATCAAAAGTTTTGTAGACTTGTCATTTTCGAGCTTCTATTTGATATACTTAATAATACATTTTTAAAACGCATAGTCTATTTAATTAAGATGATATCAGCATTTTCACTTATACATCATTCGGTTACTTAACAAATTGTTAAACATTAATATCAATTTTCACATAAATAATGTAATAGAGCTTTAAAACTACTTTCTTATTATTATTAGCACCATGTCTTACTACCCATTTGGGCTATACGCACCTATGCTAATGTATAATGGTACGGTGATTGTGAGATGAAATGGAGGACCTAGTTTAACGTGTAATCAAAACCACGGTGGAGGCCGGGCATTCAATGTCCTTAATGACATGAGTGCTGAAACCATTTTAATTATTTGTTTTTTATTAGATTTTTATTTGAGTGTTCTTGTTTTTTAAATTGTGTTTTATAAGTGTTATTTCTAATTTAAAAACCGATATTACCATTATTTAACCTTTTTTTAAAAAAGTATTTACTATTGATAAAAATGAGTGTCATTCATATTTTAAGAACATGTGTTTTAATATACTTTTTAACATTTTAAAATTATGAATAGACCTATACTCAAACTCGGCTCAAACTTCGGAGCTTTTATAAATACTCTACTCAAGTTCTACTCGAATGGAAAAAATCCAAGCTCGCAGATCCCTAGTTTATACCCTATGAGTAGGGACATGCAAAACGTGCATTAGTGATAATGATTTGTGATAGATTTTGCTGTTTTCACTCAACACATATTTATGTTTTCTAAATAAACACAACATATTTGTAATTCGTTTAGCATTAAAATCTCCATTTCTACTTTTACACATTACAATACTTAAATTTCAATTTACCCATAACGATTCTTAGTTTTAAGCTTTTCAAAGATTTCATGCTCTGTCCAAGCAAGGGCATTAATATATAATATATATGGACCTTGCTACAGGTGGTCATGTTTGGCAAAATTATATTTTCTTTATTTTTATTCCTTTCTTATTTGATAGTAGTTTAGTCTTATATGGCCACATATTTTGGTGTTATTATTGTTTGGTCTAAACATAAATTGATAATTGATTATTTAGATATTGTTATTTGTAAAATTCGAAGGTAATATTGAGATATTTAGTTTACATTACTAAGCGTGAAATGTTTTGTGTGTATTTAATATTTATACTTGATTTTTCTCCGAATATGTTACTTAAAAGTTAAATATATATTATGAACGAAAAATGTAGACAATTTTATCCATTTTTTAATGAAGACTAATTCAACTTGGATTTACATAAATAATAACATTGCTTTCAGCATATAATATCATAGCTCTTCGAGAAAAATAAACTCCACTTTTCCCTTAAAAATAATTTCACCTTTTGCATGTCTCTATCTATAAAGGAATAAGGTCCATTTCATCTTTGAAATTAAATGACAAGCATTTGACCTGGATGTACTTATAACTTGTTTTCAGCAATCTGGTAAACTTGGACCAACGCATATTTTACCTTGCCAGAGCTCTTATGTGTCTGCGTGGTGACAAAATAGGCTATGCCCCACATTTAGGATTGTTCTTGCAAGAGTTGGAAGACCGACTAGACATTGGCTATATCCAGCAAAAGGTAAATAACCATGTATTTAGTTTGAATTATTGCCCAATGGTTTGGAAATGTATTATAAGACAGTGTAGTAACATCAATGGTGTAGAGTAAGTGATAGTAAATGAATTCAACCTGAAAGTATAGTTAAGTTAGGCCTAAATAGGAACAAACACACTTCTCTTTTCATGTCTTGTTACACTTTTACACTTCCTATGTCTTCACACTTTCACAGTTTTATTTTGTTTTAAATTTTTGGAAATATTCTTTTTTAAATATTTAAATTTTCAGAAATGTTCCTTTTTGACTATTTCCGAAAATTTAAAACAATGTGTAATTGTGGAAGTGGGAAGTGTAAGAAGAAACGAAGAAAGACATGTTTGTATTTAGGCTTAGCCTAACTATCTTTTCAGGTTGGCTACCTTCACTATCACTTCATTCCAGATTATTATATTATCTAGAACCTTTTCAGGTTATACACATATATGATAGTTGCTTTAATGGGCTAGGGATGAGGAAAGAAACATTTTAGAGGTAAGGAGCTATACATGTATTACATAATGCAATCTTAGGCCTTTTTTGACCCGTCTCCCTTCAAATCACACTCCGAAACACTTTGACAATCCCCCTCCCCTGCTTAAATTACATAACGCTTCCATTTTCAACTATACATAGCACCTTTTCCTATTGTTATTTTCGAATGGGCTGGGTTTTTTTAGTAGACTAGTTATTTTCACATCAGATTTTATAAGTTTAAAATAAATAGTATTTTGAATAAAGGATGCAATTTATAATCAAACAGTTTTATTTTTATCTACATAAAACATGATTTTAAAGGTGTGAAAAAGTTTAAGTTTATACATGACTATTTCTATTGTTTGTTTTATAAACTAAAACTTCGTTATGTTATGCTATCCTAAATCCCTCTCGTTCCTCATCTCGCAGTAACCAAACGATTGACACCTCTCCCTTAAGTGCGTTAAGTAATACATGTAAAGCTCCTAATAATCTATCAGTGTCTGCATGGAAGGATAATGAGAAATCATTTAGGAATTTACCTTCAGTAGATCAGACCGGGATTCAAACCCCAATTTCCTCATCTACCTGATTTGTAATATATATTTATATAACAGTTAAGAATGCCAATAATAGACCATGCAGTGAGTGCATTAATTGCTAGAACTCTCTGCCTTTTAAAATAACAAACCTAAATGTAAATTTTAAAACCTTCAATGTCTATGTGTTGGTAAAATTACTTGTTTCCTCTTATTTTCATAATTCTTCCCAAGATTTGGATACAATATTTTGGATTTGAAGGTAAATTGTAGATTCGGATTCTTAAAATAGTGGATTAGACCCAATTAAAAAATACAACAAAACAAAAAAATAACTGTCTTATTCTACAATGAAAACTAACTCAAAAGTTTGGCCAAACTGCTTGAATATTCCTGGAAACATGCAAAATCATAGTAAGATTGTTTGGTTGTCTTGCCTGGAGGTAGAGTAAAATGTTACACAGCAAGAAGTTAGATGCTTAATCATGTGTGTGCTGGTCTTGTAATGCAAAGGTTGCAGGTTTGATCCCAGCTTTGGTAGAAATTTTAATAAACAAGCTAATAATCAGACACCTTGTGGGAGAATGGATACGTGGATAACCATCTGATTGTTAAGTTATCCGCCACTATTTCTCCCGATAGTAGCATTGCTTTCTGATGACTGTAAGCCTCGGAGTGTTGACTTGCAGACAGATACGGAGCATACAATACTTTTACTAATATCTAAGAATTAAAGATTAAAACTAATAATTAAAGAATCATGGTAAATAAACAATCATGGTCTGTCCTTTAACAAACAATTTTTTTTAATTTAAAATACTCCCATTATACAATTTTTGAATGAACTTAAAATATTAGTTACTAGACCCTTCCCCCCATCCTCACCCCCACCCCCCGCATTATTATTTTCAACGCACATATTGAAGAATCATCATAGACTCTACCATAAAATATGAGTGACTATCGACATTTTTATGAGGAATGAATTAAATTTTCAAAATAAAATATAGCCTATGTTACTCGCTGATAATGTAGCTTTATATTGGTGAAAGAATTTTTAAAATCGGTCCTGGTGTTTTTGAGATTATCCATTACAAACAAAAATTAAATCTTTCCTTTTCCTCTTTATAATATTAGTGTAGATAGTGATGACACATTAAGTAGCTACCAGCTTTTAGTAGTTACATGGTCTAAGGTGTCATTCATGCAATAGACCTGAACTGCCGATGACCGGGAGATTGGGGTTTGAATCCTGGCCGGGCGAACTGAGGGTGGCTTTTTCTAAATGGTTTCATTATACTACATGCAAATGTGAGTACAATTGTTATAAATTACCCGCCTCAGTGGCGCAGTTGGCTAACACGCTAGTCGTGTTAAGCCCGACTGCATAGGACGGGTAGATCGAGGTTCGAATCTCGGTTGGGTGAACTGGGGGTGGTTTTCCCTTAATGGTTTACCACTCTCCCTCCACGCAAATGCGGGTTCGCTCCCTCTAATTCAACCTTCCTAATTCCTAATCTATTAGTGTAATTAGTACTTAAAGCGTATAACTCAAATGGGTAGTAAGATGCGGGGCTAAATAAAAATAATAATGCTATAAATTCAACTCATTCCTAACACATTAGTATAATTAGTGCATAGGAGTGTAACCTGAATGGGTGGTAAGGCGCAATGCTAAAAAAAAAATATATACGAGATAATTATAATGATACATTGTATGGACAGTATTTAGTTTTAACAACTACTCTATTTACTTGATAGAGCTCATAAATAGGCATTGATAGCTCTTATTTACTGGGCAAGACAGAACTACTCAGTTAACTTTTCTTGGAAGGGGGCTTGCATGTCGTGGCTTGTGGTGAAGTCTCCAACTAGATTTTTCAAGAATTTTAACATATAATATGGGATGAAGGCAACCTAACTCTGTCCAAATTTGTTAATATTTGCCTTAAATCGCTATGGTAGATCGGTAAACAAAATCATTATACTATTACATTTACACTAATAATTTTTTACACACATAATTAATAATATTGCATTGCACCATTGTGAAAAAGTAATTAATGTGTCAGCCAATCTATGTCTTGCTATTAAAATTAATAAAACCTTTTTAATTCTACACAGACAAAAGAGTAAGACAATGCAGGCACTTGAGATAGTCTTGCCTTCACATATTCTACTAATTTGTCTTTTTAATCAGTAATTAGAACAACACTTATTTGATCTAAACAGTTTGAATAATTATATTTATTGCTAATATCAAACCCCATCATTGTAAATTCATAGCGGCCTAATTAATTCAATTTAATTTCTTCTAATTCTTGAATTGGAAGACTATCTAATAATCCATTTGCCATCAAAAAACCTTTGATATAACACATTTTGATTGGGTAAACCCTCTTGACACATTGTGCAAGCATGATTCATAATGAATGCACCTCAAGTTGTTGCGGATATCAATTGCTAAACTTGAGGGGGGAAATCAATAAACATGCTGAAAAATGTACCCTTCAGGTTGTCATTTTTGCCCAATTCAATTTAACTAGTTTGCATGCTTAACCCCACTTTTTCTGATCCTTAAGCTCTCTACATTGTGTTTAGATTTTTTTAATGTTAAATATGTGGGTAGTGCAATGTTTCCTCTTGAAATTATTTAATAATTTCTTTATTTTTACAGATACTGATTAGTGTCACCAATCAGAGAGCTCATAACCGGTTAGCTGAAGAAGCTATTGAAAAGCTTAACAACAATTTGTATGACCTAACTGAAGTAAGTTCCCATTGTAATGATGTGTGAAGCTTCGAAAAGTCAAAGTCGAAGGTCAAATCTCCTTTGGCTATCACCAACATAATTTTGTAAAAAATAAAAATATCTATAACGAAATAACACCATGGTCACTGGTATGAAGCAGAGAAAGCGCTTTAGTTGTTCTATCATCAGATCTCGCATTTAATTTAATGTTTGGTCCTTAATATTCTATCTCTTTGGAATTATCTGTGACAAATTTACAAGTGTATTTTGACACAGAAGTTTTTCATAGCTTCTTCACATTTTCTCTACTATTCAAAATGGCTGATACGGAAAACGAAACTTAATTTATAATTATTATCAGAGATATGCACATAAAAGACATGCATATGTAAAGTTTGCAAAATAATATTATAAACTCCACAATGTAAGTAATAACTAAAACTTAAACACGAATCAAATAGCCAAAGCTATTATTTATGCTTTTTAGTGAGGATTACTCCTTCTAGATATAATATTCTGAAAATTGAAAAATTACACCTGGACACGGAAATGGAACCTAAATTGATCCAAAGGTCCCTGGTTCGATTCCCCATGTCCAGGTATCATTTTTCAATTTTCAGAATAAAACTTAATTGATAAGTTACTAAGCTTATCAGTAAGCCTGTGTGTATTAGTTATTAATATAGTCCTTAGATAACAAATAAGGAAATTTTCCTGGCACTAGTTACTGACAAGATCTAGAAAAACAATTAATTTAAAAATTAAAAGTGGCATTAAGTGACAACAAAAATCCTAGGTAAGTAGCTTTGACTTTGACTTTTCTTTGCAAGTTTCAAGATTTGCTTCACATTTAAAAAGTGGCCCTCGCACACCTCTATCCCATTGTTTAAAACTGAAAGTATAGCAGAATTGTTATGTTATTTTATCTTAGTAATTTTTGTTTACTTAAACTATTGAATACCCTAGTAGGTGGCACCAGTGCTCAGTAAATATTTTTTTAACAAATAAATAATTTAAGAACACATAACAAACATTATTATTTGGGGTATTTAATGTGCACTTTATGAACTGATTCTAAATCACATAACATATATAATTAATTAATTAAATTCTATAATCGACCCAATACACCATTCCCCAGCCATTAGCTCACTATTGAAATAGGAAGTCTCAATTTCACCAATAAATAATACATTTTTTAGTCTTGCTGGGAATCAAACCCGAACCCTTTAATCATTATGTAGACACTCCAGACTTAACTAAGTTATCAGAATTAAATAAAAACTAGGGGGTTTTCTAAGTCCACCTTTCAATTAAAAGCTACATATAATTTTGAATACATTTTTTGTCTTATGTTGATACTTAAAGTTTATATTTATCAAACTTTTTAGCAACTTATTGCATTGATTTGAATTATTAGAAATTAGTATATTCTTGCTTTAGAATTGAAAATAGTGTAAAAGTTTTTATGATCACTAATTCTATATATTTTTTAACTTCTTCATGTTACTTACAAATCTTAGAAAATATGTTAAGCATTAGTTATAGTTTTTCTGTATTTCTCGATCCCTTAACATAGGCTCATTCTTTACCAATTTTCTCCTTTTTTATTTTTATTTATTCTTTTAGGAAGTTTAATTGCAAAGTTCACGATATAATTAAATCTAGGGTTGAATGGTAATGATTAATTTTCTTAAAGAGACATTCAGGGAACAAGGTTCATCTTTCATTGTAAAACCCATATTGAGTTGGTTTTTTTTCTTCCAATCCCTCTTTTCTGTACATTCTTCAATGTTTACTATTTGGAAATAGTTAATGGTACCAGCCACAGTAAAATTCGCTTATGAATATTATTTTTTATAGCCATAATTTAAAATGTATAAGCATAACTTTGAACATCCATGGAAACTTTTAGGTTGAATACAGTGCAGGTTATTTATTTGATGGTGTAGGTGTAAGATGTACAGGTAAATGCTAGACACTTTAGCCTTCACATTGAACTATCATTTTTATTATTGTTGAACTATTCATATTTTGTTAATTACATTTTTATAATGTTATAAGCTGGATCAAACGCACTTTTTCTCAAGTACTTAGAAAACATGTCTAGTATAGAAATTATTTTCCCATATTGATATGATTTTTTTAATTAATTTTCAATTTTATCATATTTAATGCTAAATTAGTGTTCTAGGGTATGGCAGTTTGGTTTATCTTATGATATTAGGCTAAACCACCAGTGATCATCATATTAGCTCTAAAAAAATCATATTTAAAACTAGTTAAAAAAAGTAGATTTACTCTTTTAAAAATTGAATCAACATTTTTTTTCAATCCTCAGATCTTGAATATATACTTAAGGAATAAAAGGGCCAACCCCTAATTATTGTATATTTTTTTTCTTGTTTCCAGCTTTATGAAAATTTTGCTGAGCCATTCAGTTTATGGGAAGCCAAGCTCTCCATTATTCACAGTGCAGGCCACCTAGACATGTCACTCATTGAGAAAGTATGGCTAAAACTCATTGAGTCTGAGCTACGGAACTGTGGTTCCATGAGCGGTAACGACAAGATGTCGGTCCTGATGAATAAAGTAAAGTACTTAGGACAAGAGTATTCCCTCTCGCCCAGATGTTTCCCATTGGGTAAGTTCAGATATGCCTAATAATGTGTTGGTAATGATTATTGAAATCAATGTATATATGTTCCAGGTTTGTTAATTTTTACTAGGGCTCTGCGAGTATTCGTATTTCGATCTCGAGCTTGTCGCTTAAGCTCGAGATCAAGATCTGAAGTTTTGTAGGTTCGTCATTTTCGAGCTTCTACTTGATGTACTTAATAATCAATTTTTAAAACACAATAGTAAGCATCTATTTAATTGAGATAATATCAGCATTTACGCTTATAAATCATTAGGTTACTTAACAAATTGTTAAAAATTAATTTCAATTTCCACATTAATAACTGTTGGAGACACTGACTAAGATGCACGATCCAACCACTGAACCAATCACGAGAGGCGCTGCAGTAGCGCAAGCATCACGAGTTAGCCAATCACATAACTTTCCGTTACACAGTTCTTTTTCCATCACCAAACCGACCGCGTCGTTTTGTGCTCACGCTAACTTTCTTTTCGTGTTAATTAGCCCACTAAGTGTATTTGTAGATTCTATGTTCGTCTCAGACGTTAATTTTGTGTACTCGACATTAACCTTTGCTAACAGGTTATGGGCCCAGTACTCGTCGCGATAATTATCGTGTGACTAATCGAAGATCGCGAAGCACGTGACTCTAACGGACACTGCGCCATATTTAGTCTAGAAAAACTCGTTAGTACGCTGCGAAAATGAACGCAACCGGCGTAAAGTTCGAAGTTTTAAATAAAGAGAATTATGAAACATGGAAGCTACAGATGCGTGCAGTTCTCATAAAGAATGATGCATGGGGCTATGTGAGCGGGACAATCGTGAAGCCGGAAGCGGCTGCAGCCGAGCCAGCGACGATTGAAGCCGAACGACGGTGGAGAGAAGCCGACCTGAAGGCACAATCTGACATAGTGCTCGCCATGAACCCGTCAGAAATAAAACAGACTAAGGGCTGCGAAACTTCACGAGCAATCTGGGAAAAATTAGAGGGAATATACCAGTCCAAAGGGCCGGCACGGAAGGCTGCGTTGTTGAATAACTTGATGTCCTTGAAACTACAAGATGGCGGCGACATGCATGAACACACTCGGTGTTTTTTCGACATGGTGGATAGGTTGGCAGAACTTGAAGTTGATATTAATCAAGAGCTATTGGCAGTCATGTTTTTGCGCAGCCTACCGGAGAGCTACGAAAACTTTCGTTGCGCCATGTCGTCACGTGACGCATTACCGCCTCTGGAGATGCTTCGAATCAAAGTTACGGAGGAATTCGACGCGCGTAAGGAAACGAGCCGGAACTCAACGCAAAACGCGATGTACGCGGGAAAGTCGGTCGGAAGTAATAGACGAGAAAAGCCCAGATGGGAGAAATTGAACAAAGACTATGGTGCGAAAAAGGACTCTAAAATGAAGTGTTTTAAGTGCAATGCAATCGGACACCGGGCGAAAAACTGTCAGAAGACAAGGAAGTCGAACGAACAATCCGCGAAAATCGTCGAAAGCGTGTGCCTAGCCGCGACGGACACATCCAATAAAGGTGCACTTAAAATTGCAAACAATGCGGGTCGTGTTAGCTGGTGTTTCGACAGTGGATGCACGTCTCACATGTGTGGGAGTATCGAGTCGTTCGCACAGATCAGTCGGAACTTCGATCATGGAAAGTTAAATCTCGCTAACGGAACCTGCACGGACATTGAAGGAATCGGTACCGTGTCATTTGGGACGAGCGTGAGCGGTAATCAAAAGGTGATCGAATTCAAAGACACATTGTATGTACCAGGCCTACGCGCTAACCTCATTTCGGTCGGTAAAGTTACCGACAGAGGTCACAAAGTGATCTTTAGTGAGGCAAAGGCCGAGATCATCGATCAGGATGACAATTTGCTGCTTATCGCGAAACGGGAAAACGGGCTATATTATTTCCCAGAGTTGAACGACCAAGAATGCAGGAAGATCTCAGGCCCGGATGACACCGCTATTACTCCAAAAAGGAATTCCATTGAGGATTGGCATTCTCGCATGGGACATCTTAATGTTAAGTCACTACGTGAGGCTATCAAGATGGGATCGATTCGAGGAATCAACATCGAGGACATTAACAAAGATTTTCAATGTAGTGTTTGTCTCCAGGGGAAGATGTGTCGTGCTCCATTTCCAAGGGTTTCAGAGAGAGTGTCGGTACTGGGTGAGCTCATACACTCCGACATTTGTGGTCCAATGCGAGTCGCTTCACACGGAAAGAAGCTCTACTTCGCTACGTTCATAGACGACTCTTCAGGATGGTGTGAGGTGAGATTCATCGAACAAAAGAACCAAGTGATGGATGAGTTTGATAGTTTCAGGGCACTTGTTAGCACCCAACAGGGAAAGTCGATTAAGTGCCTACAGTCGGATAACGGACGCGAATATGTCAACAAACAGTTTGACCAACTGCTCCAAAAACACGGCATCTTGAGGCGTTTGACTGCACCTTACAACCCACAGCAAAATGGAGTTGCTGAGAGGAGAAACAGGACACTGATGGAGATGGCACGTTGCCTTTTAATCCAGTCCGGACTGCCACCGACTTTTTGGGCGGAGGCCGTCAACACCGCAAACTTCATACGCAATAGGTCACCAACAAGTAAACTAAAGGGAAGAACCCCGTATGAGGTTTGGTTTGGGAAGCCACCGGACGTGTCCAGCTTTAGGATCTTTGGGAGCGAAGTCTTCGTCATGGACAGAACGCCAGGCAAGGGGAAGCTGGAAGTAAGATCAAAGAAAGGCATCTTCGTAGGTTATAGCTCAGAGTCAAAGGCGTACAGGATATGGCTACCAGAGCAGAGGAAGATCGAGGTATCCAGAGATGTGATTTTCATGGACAGGAGTACGATCCAGTCATCGAAGAATTGGGAGGACTTCCTCCCGCAGGACAAGTCCCCAAATTTGTCAAGTTCTTCAGTTGATCTTAACGCCACGGAGAGTGAAGATCAACATGTCATGATCAACCTCTCTAATAGTCAAGAATCGCATCATCCAACCGAAGAGCCATTACCAGAGGAACGTTACGACGAGTACGAAGACGCTGAGGGTTTCCAGGGTTTTCCCCCAGAACAACCATTGAACGCTGTAAGAAGAGGTCCAGGAAGGCCGAGGGTACTGCGGACCGGACGTCCCGGAAGACCCCCCAGAGTCTATGCAATGGCGAATCATGTCGTCAAGGATGACTTTGTTTTTATGACTGAAGTTCCAGTTGTTCGAGCAATGACAAGTACGGATTCAACCGAATGGATGTTGGCCATGGCAAATGAAGTGGAGTCAATTCTTGCAAAGGACACATGGGATCTAGTGGACAGGTCAAAAGCGTCAAGGGTGATCGGCAGTCGCTTTGTGCTACGAAATAAGTACGGGGCAAACGGCGTTCTGGAGAAGCGCAAAGCCAGGATAGTGGCGAAGGGTTATGCTCAACAGTACGGCAGGGATTTTCACGAGACGTATGCGCCAGTTGCACGACTAGATTCAATACGGTTGGTTGTTGCATTTGCAGCCCAGAACAATATGCACATACGCCAGTATGATGTGGAAACAGCTTATTTAAACGGGAAACTGGATGAGGAGGTATTCATGGAGGTACCAGATCGTTTTGAAGAAGTCCTAGAGCACATAGTGAGAAGTAAAGGACGCAAGGATCAGACAGTCAGCAGGGCGAGAGCCACACTAGACAAGTTAGCAACAGGTAACAGGGTCTGCCATGTAAAGAAGGCTCTGTACGGCCTAAAACAAGCTGGTCGTGCCTGGAACAAGCGTCTAGATAAAGAGTTGCGCACCATGGGCGCGAAACCCACCAATGGAGACCCGTGTGTGTATATAAGGCATTGGAACGAAGAGATCATGATCATCATCATCTACGTCGACGACATCTTGATAATATGTCGTGACCCTGAAGAAACTACCCGTTTCGGGGACAGACTTGGAAAGATGTTTGAGATGAAGGATCTGGGTGATCTGAAGCGCTGTTTGGGGATGGATTTCTCCAGAAACTGTGGTGGGATATTTGTAAGTCAAAAGACGTACATAAAAGACATCCTTCAACGCTTTGGTATGTCGGATTGCAAGCCTGTTTCAACCCCACTAGACGTCGGGACGAAGCTGGCGAAGGGTGAGGTATGGTCAACTTCAGATGGTGAGAGACCCCCATACCGAGAACTAGTTGGTTGCTTGTTATATTTGTCAGTGGCCACACGCCCGGACATATCTCATGCAGCTAGTGTGTTAAGTCAATTTAACGACTGTTTCAACGGTACTCATTGGAGCGCAGCAAAGAGGGTGCTTCGGTACCTCAAGGGCACTGCTGACCAGGGAATCTCCTACAAGCGTGGGAAAGGCTCATTGACAGGCTACGTAGATGCTGACTGGGGAGGATCACTTGATGACCGGCGTTCCTTTACAGGATATGTTTTCGTCATGAATAGAGGTGCGATTGCTTGGGATTCAAGGAAGCAACAGACTGTTGCGCTATCTACCACAGAGGCCGAATACATGGCCCTGAGTGAAGCAGCCAAGGAAGCCGTGCACCTCCAGCGTTTCCTGCTAGAGCTTGGAAAGGAGGAATTTGGACCACTTCAACTGCTCAATGACAATGTTGGGGCGCAGAGGCTGGCAACCAATCCTGTCTTTCATGCACGTACCAAACACATTGACATTCGTCACCATTTTGTACGAGAGATTGTTGAGTCGGGTCAACTGGTGCTGGGACACGTGGCATCGGAAGAGATGCCAGCTGATGTATTAACCAAGGCTTTGACTAAATCAAAGCATGGACACTGTGTTGATCTCCTGGGACTGATAAAGGCACCTGATGAGTCTTCAGTTGTTGTCTCGAGGGGAAGTGTTGGAGACACTGACTAAGATGCACGATCCAACCACTGCACCAATCACGAGAGGCGCTGCAGTAGCGCAAGCATCACGAGTTAGCCAATCACATAACTTTCCGTTACACAGTTCTTTTTCCGTCACCAAACCGACCGCGTCGTTTTGTGCTCACGCTAACTTTCTTTTCGTGTTAATTAGCCCACTAAGTGTATTTGTAGATTCTATGTTCGTCTCAGACGTTAATTTTGTGTACTCGACATTAACCTTTGCTAACAATAACTTAACAAAGCTTTAAAACCACTTTCAGCCAGTAAATTTAATAAATATTGGCGTCCATTTGGAATTATACTTGATTGAAGTTGTTCACTTGTATTGCCATGACAATGCAATGAAAATAAAAATAGCTAAAGAGATTACTAAATAATTGAATGATTCTTTTACTATTTTTATCTGGTTCATTTCTAAAATAATAATTTATGTTATATTAAAAATGTAATATCATAAATATCTTATATTAAATGTTTTCAAACTTAAGATACTTAAAACTCGTATTAATTAATACGCTTAGCTAAGAAACTAGCTCTAGTTTAGTTACTATTTAGTTATAGAATTATGTTGGTTAAACTGTTTAAAATCAATGTTGATCTTATTTATTTCAATACATATTTTACCATACTTACCACATTTGTATTAAAAAAGCACTTACTATTTCATATTGTTTGCTAGAAATATTATTTTGAATTATAAAGTATGAGCATCAACTTTTATAAGCATTAAAAATTGAATTGAATCAAATTTTTCAATAAAATAATGTCTAACGAGAGCCTGTACAATGCAATGCGCATGTTCAACTGCGCAGAGAAGAATGGAAAAGGACCCGCCTCAGTGGCGTAGTTGGCTAACGCGCTTGTCGTGTAGAGCTCGACTGCTGAGAACGGGGAGATCGAGGTTTGAATCTCGGTCGGGTGAACTGGGGGTGGTTTTTCCTAAATGGTTTTCCACTCCCCCTCCATGCAAATGCGGGTTCACTTCCTCTAATTCAACCTTCCCAATTCCTAGCCCATTAGAGTAATTAGTACGTAAAGCGTATAACCCGAACGGGTAGTAAGACGCTGTGCTAAATAATAAAAAAAAAGAATGGAAATGGAAATGGAACAGAAGACGTTATCATACACAATTACACTAAGGAATAACAAACAAAATATGAAAAACTTCAAATTTCTAATTGTTTATTATGCTTACGTTTTCTTATATGGTAAATTAATTTACTGAAGCATATTTTGGGGAAATATTAGCTTATTAAAACGTCAATTGTATTAACTTTTAATCAAGACAGTGTAGAAACACTTTACAATAATGTAAAATGATAGTGAAGGAAGCCAACCTGAAAGGATAGTTAGGTTAGGCCTAGATATAAACAAACAAACTTTTTTATTTCTTCTTACACTTTTACACTTCCCACATTTTCAAACTTCCACAGTTGCAGATTATTTTGAATTTTTGGAAATACTTATTTTTCATATGAAAAGACATTGATGAAAAAGTAATATTCCAGAAAATTCAAACTAATGTGCAATTGTGGAAGATTTAAAGAAGTGGAAAGTGTAAAAGTTTAAAAAGACATGAAGTGTGTTTGTTCTATCTAGGCCTAACCTAACTATCTTTTCATGTTGGCTTCCTTCACTATCACTTAAACTACATCATTATACAGTGTTTCTACACTGTCTTGTTATATATTTCCAAGCCATCATGCATTTATTCATTTTATTAACTTTATTTTATAATTGTTGGTGTAATTTTAATGTCCTTTAATTATTATTATTATTAGCACAGCATCTTACTACCCTTTCAGGTTATACACACTTACACTAATTTGTAATGGTAAGGTGATTGTGAGATGAAATTGAGACCTACACCCTGGTGATGGCCCGGCATTCAATGTCCTAAAATACACAAGTGTTGAAACCATTTTAATTATTTGTTTTTATTAGATTCTTATTTGAGTGTTCTTGTTTTTTAAATCGTGTTTTATAAGTGTTATTTCTATTTTAAAAACTGATATTTCTATTATTTAACCTTTGTTTTCAAAAGTATTTTCTGTTTTTAAAAATAAATGTCATTCATATTTTAAGAACATGTGTTTTAATATACTTTTTAACATTTTAAAATTATGAATAGGCCTATACTCAAACTCTGGTGCATTTAGAAATACTCAACTCTAGTTCGACTCGAATGAAATAACCCAAGCTCGCAGACACCTATTTCTTACATCTTGTTGTCACTCACTGCAGTTGGTGATTTGGTGACATCACCTGTTCCTCTCTATTTATTCATTTATTTACTATTAGCTCAAATTCTTTCCATATAATGTTAACATGGCTGGGTAATACACTTTGTTCCAATAAGGTGTGAACTTTTTCAAAAACCCTACTTTAGCTCGTTGTTTTATTGTACAACATGATCTCTTTAGGTGTGGTATCACTTAGCACCAGGCATTAAGGCTAAGGTGTCTACCTCATTTGCTATGGTTTGCCGGCTACTAGATCAGGTTTCATTGTATATATTACCGTGTTTTACTACCTGTTCAGGTTACACATTGTAATTATACTATTTTGAGATACTCTAATTTATCTGAAAATCATGGATAAAGCATGATTTTTTATCTTTTAAACTAAAAAACAGTAAATAAATATTTTTTTTATGCTTTATCCATGAATGACTAGGCAAAATTGAAGCATTATATTTTCAATAATAAATTCCAAATTTGAGTTATATATTTATTATTAATATCATTTTGATCAATTATTATTTATTTTAACATGTTTTAATCTTATTAAGTGTTTTCAAAAAGTAAAGTTAAAAATTTTGATGGTTACAATATACACAGAAAACAATTCAATTTCGTTTTATATCTAAAAACCCTGCCAACGTGGCCAGGTTTTACTTCCAACAGCAAAGGAGGGGGGTAGCCATATATAAGGGCTGTAAAAGAAACTGCGTAAGACAAGTCCACAGTCTTTATTCACACATGCAAGATCTATGTCACTCTAATGTTCAAGTTACAATATTAATAGTGTCACGTATGAAATAAAGTGCATTGAGCAAAATCCATTTGTAATAAATAAAATGATAGAATATTGGGAAAATGGTAGAACACAAATAAAAGCAAAAACACTAACACATATCTACAATTGCATTTATAATAGCATCGAAATATCAGTTAGTATTTTTACTTTTATTTGTGCTCTACCATTTTCCCAATATTCTATAATTTTATTTATTATAAATCTTAAGTGTGTAATCAGTTTAATAAATAGTATACAAATATCAACATTAATTATATTCTGTTTTTTATTAATATAAAAAGTGAAACCCTCAAAAAGTGTGTGAAAAATTTCAAGTTACTATCATTAAAGTGAGTGCTAGAAACTATGCATGTACAAACCATCGCACACTTACAAATCATCACTGCATAAAATGTTAATTTCATAATTATCACCAACCAATTACAATCAAAAATCATAACATCTCAATTGCTGCCCAATCGTGGGACATGCACGGATCTTCTTCCTCATCATAGGTCGTAACGCAGCAACGTACAGTAGCTCCATGGCTTCTTTGGTGCTGACTGACAGCTAACAGCTGACTTCTGACAATCAACATTTAGGTATATACCTAACTTTTGACTGTCAGAAATGACAGATGCTAAACACATGTTTTTTGCAGATCATATGGATTGGCATAGGGATACATAATTTGGTCTGGTAATTTTTCAAAGCTGTCAGCTGTGAGCTCTCAGTCAGCACCAAAGAAACAGTGGGGCTACTCTATATATGATAATTACTCTAATGAGGTAATGAAGAAGGAAGCATTTGTGTGGAATTAGAGTGGGAAATCATTTAGGAAAAACCACCCTCAATAGACTCACCAGGATTCAAACCTCATTCCCCTGTCTTAAGTTGGCCAATTCAACACGAGAGTGAGCCTTAGATTGTTCGGCCACTGAAGCGGGTATAATAGTTCAAATCCTGGCTGGGTGTGCTGAGGGTAATTTTTACTAAATTATATTTCACTCTTCTTTTACAGAAATATGGGTCCACTCCTCTAAATTTTATCTTACTCAACCCAACAATGTAGTTATGTGAATAGCCCAAATGACTATTAAGATGCAGTGCAAACACAAAAATTATCCTTGGGATATTATATATTCATTTTTCTGGCCCTCAATAGTTTTGTTTAGGATTCGATAAAAATAGTCATTTTCTTTTACTATAAATCAGAGTTGGTTTGAATTCACTACTAAACAAATCTCGAATTAAAATCTAAATCTTGGCCAAGTTAATAAACATAGTAATAAATCAGAAACATAATATTATAAATAATAATAGAAAATATAAAGCTTAACGAAATGTCAATGTTTTGTATACAATATAACAATCATACATACATTTAAGGTTCAAATTTATTATTATTATTATTATTAGCACCGCGTCTTACTACCCGTTCGGGTTATACGCACTTACGCTAATGTGTAATGGTAGGGTGATTGTGAGATGAAATGGAGGACCTACAGTTTAAGGTGGAATCCGAACCACGGTGGAGGCCTGGCATTCCTCACATTCACAAGATGTATTGTCAGAGGTGAAGGAAGGGTTTGGTAATCAGATAAATCTTTGCCGGGAGTCAAATTAATTACCTGGGGTCTGGTTGTAAGTGGATACTATTCTAATGGGGCTCCAGGAAATAGGGAGCCTCTAATTAGAAAACAATAGTTTAAATGAGGTAGTTATGAATTTTTTTATGAAGTTTGGCAAATATGTGAAAGATCCTCCAGATAAGCAAATAAATAAGTTTTAATTGAGACTTTGGGAAACAAGGGAAATGGGGCAGATAAAACCTTATAAGGTAAGGAATAAAATTGAAATTTGCCGGGAATATAGAGGGCATAATCTAGTGATAAAAGAGGGTTAAATATTGTATTTATTATTTAGAAAAGGCCTAAAAATGGGTTGGGGTGGGTAGTAACGTTTGAATTCATGGACCAGTTCCACCATAAAGTAAAGCAGAATGAAGTCATGTATTCCACATAGGTGGTTGAATGGTCTAGGCCAGGTTGTCACTCTTGCATTAGACTAGACTGACAATGTTGGGGAGATGGGGTTTCGAATCCCAGTTGGATGTAATGAAGGTGGTTTTTCCTGAATAGTTTTCCACTCCCCTGCAAATCTTGGTGCTTTTCCTCTAAATTCTACCTTCCTCATCCCTAGCAAATTAGCATAATTAGTACATATGCATATAGCTGGGATATATAGTAAGACTCGATAACAAAAAAGTCATGTACGTAGGTTATTGTATTACTAGAAAAATAGAAACACAAACTTAGCCTATATTCTTTAAAACTGAATCAACTCAAGCAAAACTTATCAATAGCTGTAATGTGAGTGGTGGTCTGTCAAAGAGATTGCAGGCTCCTTCTCACTTTTCCCCTTTCCTGTGTACTCATGCCCTGCAAGTTGTTTTTCTTCTGTTCAACACTCTCCTTCCCCCTCCTCCCTTAATCCTTACCCATGATGGACGTGCGCTCGGACAGCCAACACTCTGTAGCAGCTGAGCCCAGATATGGGTTCTAATTTAACTAATATCTTAAGTTTTTGTGTTGTGACTACAGGATTTTATCACAAAATTTTTATCTCACAGCTCATAGCTAGGACTCTATGGTTTTAATTTAGTCTATTTTTCCATATTTATCTGATAAAATGATGATTTTTTTAGCAATTGACTATTGTTTTTCTTGTTGCTGAAATAAAAAAGAATATAAAAAAATCCAAGAGCCACTCTTAAATCTGTTGGTTCTTGTTTTTCTTCAACGTACACCTATTAATTGGTGATACATTAGTAATGGTGTGCAAAGCTTTGAAAAGTCGAATTTGAAGGTCGAATCTCCTTTGGCTTCGACATCTACAATAATTTTCGCATATTCAAAAAATTTCAAAGGATAAAACTTCGATAAATAATCAAATTATTTTATTTTATCTTACTAACTATTACATTTTTCAACATTTGATAATTTTAAAACTGTTACTAAACAGAATTTTAACACCGACTAGTAATTCAACTACCACAACCTAAGCATAGATCAAAAGCGGGTAAGTAAATGTTAATATATTACATTCACTATTGCCAACATAAGTTTGTAAAACATAAAAATACTTATAAAGAAAATACACCATAGTCACTGGTATGAAGTAGAAAAAGTGCTTTAGTTGTGCTATCTATCATCCCAGATCGCATCTAATGTTTAGTCCTTAATATTCTTTCTCTTTGGAATTATCTGTGACAAATTACAAGTGCATTTTTACACATAAGTTTTTCATAACTTCTTTGCATTTTCTTTATTATTCAAAATGGCTGATACGGAAAGTAGGAAACGAAAACAGAATTTAATCTATCGCTATTATTATCAGAGAAATGCATATTTAAAGTTTGCAAAATACTGTAACCTACCCCCAGCATTTTCCCACAAAAGAAATGACAGACAGAGGTAAGCACAAGAGAGTTATAATTTTATTATCAAAGAAAACATGGTACAACTCAATGGGGGAGTGACACTTAGGAGTAATAGAGAAACCACAAGCCAGAAGGGCTGCAAGGCACAAGAGACACCGCCGGTGCCTGAAGGGCCTTACGACAATAACAACAGGCGGCTCCTTACTATTAGACGTCCTCAAAATGGCGACAATAATAACAACAGGCGGCTCCTCACTATTAGACGTCCTCAAAATGGCATCTTCAGAGAACAGCAAAAAACCCTAACAAATTGGTCTCCAGTTCCATGATAACAAATAATACACAAAATAGCCAATCGACAACATGAGCAGAGAGACAACCCCTTCTCATGATTCGTAACATAGGGTGAGACAACAGCTCACGTCCCTTTACCTAAACGATGACACTGACATTATGTTAATATTTGACATTTGTCTAAAGTTTAAATACACGTAAGAAATCCTAAAGGTTTTAATAGCAAACAATACGTCCTCAGAAATATAAGTCCTGGGTGGCCCGCGGCCCCACATTTAATTAATATATAAAGATAGACACCAGCAAATATACAAAGAACTAACCTAACTCTAACACCTAACATGGCATCCATACAATCATGAACTTTCCCGCCGACTCGCAGTCCCACATTTATCCAACCTTGGCAAGAAACAAGGCGGCAAATATAAATAATATTCAGACATTAAAGATTTCTAAAATACCAGAGGAGACCAAACGTCTATAAAGTAAACCTTGCCTTAAGGGCTGACGTAATATATAGTTACAAAAGACATTTGTGGTTGATATAAATTGAATTTTGAAAGATAGTGATTAAAGCCAAAAAGAATTTGGAATATTGCGTCGAGCCTACAAATGTTAGGCTATTTACCTTTGAAAGCCCAGAGCATAATGTGTGTCTCTCCTCTGGGCTCACGTCATTATATACATTCTGTGAAAACATGTGTTCTTAAGGCAAGGAACAAACACAAGGGGGGAGGGGAGGAGTATTCGAGAATAATCTCGAGAACCAACGGGCGTAGTTTGGACGTTAAAAAAATAGTCCATGGAAGTTTTTTTATCTGCAATGCGGCAGAACGACACGTGCAGACTGGTGGTCACTGTCGTCCACTTGGGAGGAGAGGTGGGGGGGAGCCCAACCACACGTCCAGCGATGAGGTACGAACCTCGGTTCAGTCGGGCGTGGATATTGCGGTGACGAGTGTCTCCGGTGTGTATTGTAGTGGAGTCGGAACAAGTCAAGTTGGGCTGGCCTGGTGAGTGTTATTATTTCTTCCATGTCACATTGTAACAAGGTTACAATACAATATAAGCTCCATGATGTGAGTAAAAATTAAAAATTTATTGATAATTTACTAAGCTATCAGTAAGCCTGTGTGCATTAATTATTAATACAGGCCGATAACAAATAAGGAAACTTTCCTGGTCACTGTTAATGACAAGATCTAGAAATATAATTAAATTAAAAATAGTGTAAAGTGACAATAAAAATCATAGTTAGTTTTGACTTTTCTTCACGAGTTTCAAGCTTCGCTTCGACTTTGCATTTAAAAAGTGGCCTTCGCACACCCTTAAAAATTAGTTTAAAAGACGCACATGTTTTGGTATATCTTTTGAGTACTTTGATGGCCTCTTAAGATGTTTGGCTCATGTGCAATGGTCAAATAATTTGTTATTCTAAATACAATTTATGTTATTCACTCAATATTATATTATTTATCACTAAAGACGATGTATTATATTTTAAAAATTAGCTGAAACAGAATGACTAGGAATTAGTTTTAGAAAAAGTTATTGCAAAATAATGAAAAATTAATAAAGAAATATTGAAAATATAAACAATTGGAGTTAATGGTTGAAAATTTTATTTGTAATCCTTTTCTCCTTTAGTTGTGATGTGGGAACAGTCACCCTTCAACAACTAGTTTTGATGTAATTCTACATCATCCTCAGCTCTTTAATAAAAAACACATAAAATATGGTTAAATTACAATGCAAATTGATAGAGTACCAATGAAGTGATAAGTGTCAAAATACCTCCTTTAGAAGTACAGGTTAAAAAAATAAAGTTAAGAAATAATAAGATGCTAAACACATTGATTAATTCACAAATAATATACTATATCTCCTCACCAAATTTCAAAATGTGTTTTGAAAATTCTTAAATTGCCATAACAAAAGAAGTGTTAAAAAAATTCTAGTAATATAAGAGCTACAAAATAAATTCCATTTCCAAAGTTCTATTTTTTTCTTTTTAATCTGAACTAACCTTAAGGATTTGATGTATTCAAGAACTTGAAAGTCCCATTCCTAATCTTCATTAAAAGATTTTTAATCTTTACCTACTTTATTTGATTTGAATTAGTTCATTTAAAATATTTCTAAGTAGTTAACTTATCTTCAAATTATAATACTAGGAATTTAATTTATGTCTGGGTGACCTGGCGGTTTACGTGTCCACACTTCTGTGCTGGGGTCAGGGATTCAATCCTTCACCAGGCACATATTTATCTGATTGCCAAACCCTTCTTTCACCTCCACAAGACGTGTATTAATCACAGCTTGTGAATGTGGGGAATGCCAGGCCTCCACCGTGGTTTGGATCCCACATTAAACTGTAGGTCCTCCATTTCATCTCACTATCACCCTACCATTATATATTGGCATACGAGCGTATAACCCCAACAGGTAGTAAGATGTGGTGCTGCTGCTAATAATAATAATAGTAACAATAATAATAAATGTCTAGTGATGTTAGAGAAATAATTGTAAACAAACAATAGACAGACCAATTTAGTGTAACCTTTGTAAACATACAGGATACAAAGTTCATTGCTTACATTATCTTCTCATTCAAACAATTATGTGCTGAAGCATTTAACTTATGTAATTATAAAATATCAACTATATCAAAAAAATTAGTTTACTTATTCAACATAAATGCCTTAAAATGACCCAAAAATCCTTAAAAATTATGCAAACCAAGAAAATAGGACCTTAAGTTCGAAAATGGCAAAAAATTACCTACAACATTTACATTTTTATAACAGGGGCATTATGGACAAAGTTTATATTTTGTATGTGAAAAAAAAAGTATTTCATCCAAGTCTGAGCGTTGATTATCACATATGCTTTGCACTGTTATGTATTAATCAATTTATTTTATGTTTTTGTTTTGCAGAGTTTCTCATTCATAATCTTGAGGTGTATTGCTGCCGCCTAAAAGCGAATCCATCTCAGGTTCATTCAACCATGTCTTCTATTGGTTTACCTTTAGTGAGTCTAATGAAAATCTATGAAAGGTAAATACGTATTTTGTATCTTTCTGTTGCTGATTGATTTGTTAACTAAATTGACTTGTTTTAGTTATTTTCTATTTTGGAGGGGACAGCGGGAATAGTAGGGATTATTGGTTTGTTGACTTCTCAATTCCAACCAAATACTTTACTCAGGAATTTAAAAAAATCACTATCTCTAAATGACATCTCCAAATGAGAAAACAACCACACCAGTCATGGTACACCAGAATAAGAAGTATTATAATAAATATGTGTGTATTTATTTAATATTATTTTTTAGGTTGTTTGAGGCTAAGGATCGATGCTGGTTTCTGGAAGGGGATGAATACCATTTAACTCGTGTAATTACCGACTTGACTAATAGTTTTGCCAACAACCCAACTGTTGTTCCTTTGGTGGAAAGGTAAGGTAATCTTAAAGTTCCTATAAAGAACATTTTAGAAAACATTCTAAAGATAGTTGAAAGTAAGGAGTGGTTATAATTAAAAGTTAAGACTTAGATTGCTATATAAAAAAAATATTTATGTAAAGAATTTCAATTAAATAAATTAAACCGTAACTAAGTTTGTAGATGTATTAAGTGAAATTAAAAGTCAAAAAGTATGATTAGGATTTACTTCTGGTGAAAAACATATTGTCAGATAAGAATATTTAAGATAAAATTAATAATGCTTCATCAACTGGACTAAACACAAGTTGATGAAAAGTCTAAAATATATGTATTACACGTTAAAAAATGTGTTACAAAAACTTACATATATATACAACAAAGTAAGAACAAAACAATGTTTTAAGTTCAGATATGTTATGAAGTAAAAAGTATAAAATTTGAATTTAGATGTTAACATCTGCCAAACGAATTTAAATGAAGTGATAGTTTGTTGTTATTACAAAGAAAGTAAATCTTTTTTTAATATATTCATTGGGTTTCTACTTCAGATTTTCCCACTTAAAGCATTTCTCTTTACCTTTTCCTTTGTATAATATTATGTACTACATGCACCACATTTTACTACGCATTTTGGCTATATGTCTATATACACTAGTGTAATAAGGATTAAAGAAGTAGAAGTAAAGGAAAATCATCTTTATTTGCATTAAGGTAGAAGAAGAAACTTTTTGAAAATACATTTCACTATACCATGGCGAGATTTGAACCCTGAGCTCCCTGACAAACTATACGAGACTAGGGTCTTTGTCTGCATCATCACTGGGTCTGATAATATTATGTACTTAATTCATAATGAAAATAGGTCTAACTTAAAGAAATATATATGATTTCAACTTTCAGAAAAAATCTAACCAACCATGTTAATACTAAAGATCTACTTAAATTTTTTTATTCAAATCGATGTCTTGTGAATTTCTCATAAAGCTCTTGAGTATCAAACCGTGTTTGGGTTGAATAAATATACAATTTAAAACTTAATTATATAGATAACATAAAATGTTAAAATTAATTAAATTTTTACCTATGAAATAACTTTTCTACTAAAATGGCTTATTTTTAAATTTAAAAAAAATTGTCATAATAAATTATAGGATTAAATTTTAAATATACTTTGATAGTAACCAAAATATTAATTAAATTTAAATGTAATATTCCTTAAGAATTAAAAAGAAAGTATTCGTGAAACTATGCCTGTATGTGAAGATTTAGAAATATAATATATATATATAAAATAAAAAACTATTATTCCCTATTCATCTGGAGTACAGCTGTTAACTTGGTGCTGGTCTTTTACCATATAAATATAAAAATAGAGCATTAATGATCTTTAAGCTGTATATATTACACTTTTGCATTAACATGTACTTGATACCATCTTGCACTAAGCTATTTGTGTTCTAAAATTCCTACATATATATATTAATATATCTTTCTATATCTTCTTTTATCCAAGCCTCATACTCTTTCTTTAATTAACAAAATCAGGTTATTTAGCTGTTGACATTTTAATGGCTATCTCTGCACACAATACCTTCTTTGTTAGGTTATTATCTCCCCTCCCCCTTACCCACCACCAAACCATCAAACTTCTTCTGCACAAAACACAAAACCACAAGTAGATAGAAGAGTAGACAATCAATCATTCATCATCAGGCACAATGCAAGTCAAAGAAATAACCTTTTTCAAGAATTAGCATGAAAGTTGCGAACCCATAAATCTTTCTAACCTGGGCTCCAAGTATATATTTAAAGTTCAGCTTCAAGCTTGAATTCAGAGTAAAGCCATAGTAAATACTATTACATTTAAGGTCCTAAAGAAAATGTTAATAATTAAAATAACATTCATAAGTTTAAGATATGTTTGGGTTTTTCCCACACAGACGAATGGCGGCGGCGAAAGCTGGTGATTTGATCTCCAGTTGTTTGACTACGCTCTACAGTCGGCCTGACACTAATGAACTTATCAATCTCCTCCGAGGAATACATGCTAAAATCAACAGGATGCATTGAGTTTTCAAACTCCACCATCTTCAATGCTGTGTTCAATTTAAAACTGTGATGAGTTATGAGCTAGGTTGTCAGTCTTGTGAAAGATTAAAACAAGCTTCTTGTTTCAAGTGTTCACATTTGGGTTGGATATTGGTTGAAAGAGAGTAGAGAGCAACTCTAAAGGACTAGTTAATATTTCATTATGACTTGATGAAGCTGCCTGTGGCAGTGAAAGCTAGTTTTTAAAATAGGTTTTGGTGTCAATGTTTTATTTCAACAATGTCTTCTCAAAATAAGTTTGCTGGTTATCTCTCCTACTTTTAACCATGATCTTGCCCAGTGATCTGTTCCAAATAACCTCATCTATAATTTTTTATTTATTTTGTCTTTTTATATCACGTTTTATTTTTTAACAAAAACAATAGAATTTGGGATATATCTTATTTAATGAAATTTTGTATCCACCAAAACTCATCAATCATAGTTTTTGACATATTCTGCTAAATTTAAGACTCATTCATCCTAGTACTCGACTTTTGCACCTCACTATTTATCTCACTCATAGTATTAACACATGTAATTCATGTTATACAGAACTACCAGAAAAGCCCAAAACTGCCATAACTTGTTACCATAGTTTGTGTACCTAGTGAATTTTATTTAATTGTCACAATAGACTGAAGTTCATAACATTAATTCTTGAAACGACAAAAAAAAAACCTATATTTGATTTAAAAAAACATTTTTCAATTATGTTGGCTATAAATAAATGCATGTAAATTTTTTTTTATGAATCCTAAATATACAAGTACACACTTTATCAATATCATATAATGAAATATTTTGAGATATGTTTTTACTAACTTTTACTTAGGGCATTAAAATTAATATCAAAGTATTTTTAAATTTCATTTGAACATTATTGTTTAAAAATGAGGTGGCCCAATGGCTAAATAATTTTATAATAAAGGAAATTGATAAAACTAAAGAAAAAGGAAAAATAAACTAATGAGAATAAATTTGATGAAGAAAGCCCTTATAGGGAAAGAGGAAAAATGTGGGACGAATCCAATGCACAAAGGTGACATCTTCCTAGCTTTTGTCTTCTATTGTAGAAATAGTCACACACACATTTTAACACAAATCCTATATATTATTTATGTTGTCAACATCCCTTTTTCTCAACTAATACAAAGCCTACAGCGATAAATAAGGTATCAGAGGATAGGATTTTTTACTGACTACTGACATAGCATACTCAGTTTACGTTAAAACTAGAGATGGGTCAAATCCACTATTTCTCGGATCCGAATCCTAGCAAATTGTTAGAAATTTTAATGATCTACAAATAGACCTACATTACATAATATAGGCCTAAGCTGTAAATTAAGATTTATTTCAATCATGCTTTTAATTTTAATCAACCCCAAACACCCCTCACAAAATACAGGTTAAAATCCACCCATATTAAATATTCTAGACTTATATATATTATTGTTTGAAAATCAAATCAATCAAAACTTGAGTGTCTTTTAGTTATTTTTAAAAGTGTTGTTAGAATGAGTTAAGTTTCTAAAAAAACTGTGAAATAAACAGATTAAGACTAGTTATCCTTTTATCAACTTGAATCATTATTGAAGGATTATAATTTATTTTATGGCCCGTATACAACCAAACGCACCTGCTTGTCGGACTCGCAACTATGCAATAACATAATTCTATCTGTCTACAATAGCTTACACAATCACAATAGTATGTCGGAACTTTTGGACTCGCTTGTCAGGAGGAGATGAACATTATCCATCTCTTGCGCTTTGTATTTGTGTTGGCTTGCATTCAGCCAAGTAAAAACAAATATGGATGGACTACTAAAATCAAATAATATGAAGTTATTTGGTCTATGACAACAACTCTTGGAACTGTATAGAAATTAATACAGGATTTCCAATTAAAGTCATTATAGATTTTAACCATTTAAATATTTTTAGAATATTTATTTCTTATTTGAAAATGTTAATATGAATTTGACTTTTATAGTCAACTTTGCTATTTGTTTCTCTTGGTTGAAGTTACGTCTTGTGACTTTTCACTGTAGACAGTCTATTTTATATTTAAGGGAAGCATAATTACAGGTGTGTTTGCAATTGGGTAGTTGCGAGTCTGACAAGTGGATATGTTGGTTGTAGATGGGCCATTAATAAGATAGCAAAAATAAAAATACAATTGGATATTTTTAATAAAGACTAAAACAACATGCTTAACAATTAAACATACATTGGAAATAGTGAACTCAATAACGCCTAAGTATGTTTTATTATTGTTTTCTTATATATCCCTTATCTATCTTCATGTAGGAAACAAGAAATATATTCGATTCTTGCAATATATTGATTTCTGAGAATGCATTCTATTTAAAAGATGAACATATTTTCGGCTACAATATGTTTATTCTCATTTTATATGGCGGGACTGCGTTTGAATATTTTTACAATTACTTCAATAACATATTTAAAAAAAATACTCTCTTAGTTAAAATCAATTTATAAACAAATAATAAATTAGCAAGTCTTTATTTGATTCTTAAAACTCATTACCTTAATCGATTTTAAACAAACAATTTATATACAATCCGTAGGCCGGCAGGCATAAATAAACAGTTTTATCGGTGTCTGACTGTTGATAGTATTTATTTTTCATTAAACCCAACAAACTCTCTAACTTATGGCTCATATGCAATAAATTGGGGTTCTTTTCATAGGTGTAGATAATTTAAACCAGTTGGGTAGTAACCATTAACAGTATCTTTATTTTAATCGTCACTCTGGCGAGTAAACATAATATACGTCATGGAGGCCGACTATGTATCGTTTGTAATGGCAGCGGACTTTATATCATGTGTAATGTGTTCTTATTTCTGTTAGAAAAAAAAGTTGTAAACTTTTTTTTTCTAGTTTATTTTTTATTCTAGATTTGATTTTGAGTTTTTGAAGAGTTTTAATATAGTCGTTTAAAATATTTACAATATTGTTCGTGAGGTAAAAGTTTTAGAAGTGAGCATATGCCGAAACGGTCGAGTCCAAGTTTCCCATAAAGGTGGGAGGGTAGGGCACTAGGCATGTAAGATTTTTCACACCTAACTTTTTTTAATGATTTTATTCATGCTAATCTCTTTTGTCCGACAAAATAAAAATTACAGATTAAGTTGTGCTTTTCAAGTAGGCCTAACTAAGTAATTTTTGAATTCAAAATAATATGCTCTGTTTATGAGGTGAAAAATTCGACCATCGAATCCAATAAAAACACCGAATCCTCGAATCTCGAATACTTGTGAGGAGGATTCTGTGGCCCATCTCTAGTTAAATTTCATTGTTTTATTTTGTGTATACACTTTACTGAGTATTTAATTGCAACAATCCAAGAAAGGACTAAATCATTTTTGTGTGTGTGGAAAAGGGGGGGTGAGGGGGTAGGTTGATTGAACAAAAAGTTTCACAAGGGCTTACTGATAGAATAATATTTCAGCATTGTTGCCTTTATCAAACACAGAGAAAAGAAAGTACAGATAAAACAAATGCTGGATTATGTTTGTGTTATCTGTACTTTCTCTTCTTTGTTTTTGATAAAGGCAACAATGTCGAAATATTATTCCAAGCCGGAAGAAAGGAAGAAGATGTCACCTTTGTTCATTGGATTCTTCCCACATTTTTCCTCTTTCCCTAGATGAGTTATTCATCAAATTTACTCTTATTGGTTTAGTTTTACTTTTTCTTTAATCCTATCAATTTCCTTTGTTTTAACATTTTTGATTAGGTATGCAAAATAAAATAAAATTTTTGGGAAATTAATTTTTATTATCTTATTTGCAAACAGTGTCAATTATTTCTATTTTAATGAGAATTGACACAATCCAACTAAATACATTTTTATTTAGTAGGAGACGACATTATTTGTCTGAAATTTCCATGAAAAATAGTACCAATTGTACTATTAAAATTTCTTCTCAATAATCCTATAACAAATCAAAGTTTCCAGTCCTGAAAAAATATTTCCCTCCACTAAAGAATATAAGGGATGTGTTTGATCTGTTTGTTATGACATTCAAACTATGACCAAAGGCAAAGATTTAATATTTTGAAATTTAGACTTAAATTTTCAATACACTTAGGTTTGAGTAGATTTTTTTTTACCATTTTTAGCCAAAAAAATGGCTTTTATCAATCAAATTTTAATGCAGACATCCAACTTTAAATTTACCAGAAATATTTAATTTACCACAAATCAGGTTCTTTACATATACTTTAAAGCTGAGCAGTAATTGATTCATAGCCAAGCTTACTTGTTAAATACAATTGAAATGTGAATGCTATAATAATACAATAAAATTATATTTCTTTATCTCTGTGCAAATTGTAATTATGGTATGTATTAGTAAAAACATGTACCTTGTTCTAAGTAAAACGTTTTCCTATTTTTATATCTATGAAATGAAACCAATGAAAATAGTGATAAAAAGAAAATATGTGCTTTAATAGTGTTCCTCCTCCTAACTTTTGCCAGTTGTATGTTATTACTTGATAAACTTATAATTTTCAATGCAAAGTTTCTTGTGAATTGTTGTATTTTACATTTTATATTATTATTATTATTATTATTATTATTATTATTATTATTAGCACCGCGTCTTACTACCCGTTCGGGTTATACGCACTTAATGGTAATCAGATAAATCTTTGCCGGGACCGAGGATTGAACCCCGGACGCCAGCATAAAAGTCTGACACCTTACCCCTAGACCACCAAGTCCCCTACATTTGATATCAAAGTGCTGAATGTGAAGTTAGCATTTTGGATGAAGTACAAGAAAGGTGAATAGAAAATATGTAAAAGGGAACGAACACAATATGGTTTTTACAATGAATAGAACACAGTTCATACTTTATCATGCTCTCACTGGACAAAGAGGTAATGGCTGTCTCCTTAAGAAAATTGATTATTTCTGTCCAATCACTTGACCTAGGTGTCATTCTATCGGAACTCATAAGAAGGGAGTGTGGCATGTGCAACGCAACTTCCTAAAAGAGAAAATAAAAAAAACATAGAAGGGAAAAAAAGGAAATTGGTAAAATTACGATAAAACACATAGATAGGAACATGTAAAAAAACAACATAAAAGGACAGTCACAGGAACAACATGTCTAAATAACCCTAAGACATGGGTTGTGAATCGACATAAATTTATTTTCCATCAAACTTAAATCATCCTCTTTTAAACATAGTGCTATGATTACATTCTAGTCAGTTTATTGAAATAAAATTGTACTATTTTCTTTAATCCAAACTGCCGAGAAAAATAGGAATTCTTTCTGGAAAACAAGGAATTTGTTAGTAAGAAAATAGTGGCAACCCTGATTTATCATGAGTCAATTGAAGTGATACTTTTAATACGAGTGCAATATAATATTAAAGATGCAGAAATAATAATATTTTTAAAGTTAGCAATAATTATTTTAGAAACTTAATCATCTCAATTTCACACATGAAATGTTTTTCTGATCCAAGAGAAAGAAATAACTATTTAAAATAAAATATTGTGGAAACATATTATATTTCGTGGCCTATGGCCTTGTTCACTTTTATATTCAACTCATATATTTTTCCACTACCGGCTGGCTAGGCATGTCGTAGGTTCAGAAACACAGTCAAGTAAAGTGATAGTCAAGGAAGTCAACCTGAAAAGATAGTGTTAGGCCTAGATAGGAACAAACACAAATCTCTTCACTATCACTCACTTTACACTTTACATTACTGAACAGTGTTTCTAAACTGTCTTGTAATGCATTTCCAAACCATTAGGCGATAATTCATTTTATTATTTTAAAATAAAATAAGTATTGTCTTGATTGATCATAGAATTACATTGAATTCTAATACACATAAAAATAATCATTGATAAGTTAAAGAAGCTTGTTCGAACTTGAATGAAAGAAATTTAGCTCAGGCGGCTCGATATAAAATTATAGTTTCTGAAAAGGGATCAACAAAATAAATAAAGTCGTGTACATGTACATTATCTACTGAACTCCAACAAAATTTGTTTTGATAATCATAGCTATACTTTATTATTTTTTACAACTGATTGAAAATAAATAATTTTCATTTAAGAAAATTTATTTAATACACTTAGCATCCCTTATAAAATTAGAACATCCACGAGTGTGTCCATACGGTACAATATTTTACAATTTTATTGCTAGCCCGGCTCCCCCCTTATGTAATTTTGTCAAGATGGCTATGGGGAAATGTGAACTTACAAAAATTGATAATAATTATTGGTAAATTGATTGATTAAACTTATCAAATTATCAATAATTTGTATCAAATATGAAATGAAAAATTTAGTAGAAATTATTGATATCTCTCATTTCAGCTCATTTCAGCTTCATTATAAACTTATATTTATTCAAGTAGTTTGTTTATAACTTTTCAAATTATATTTATAAATTGTAATTTTATGTTAATTTATGACCTATTTTGTAGATTTCTATCCCTAGATATCCCTATCATTAAATTGGTTTTCTAACCTAATAATTTAATTTTAATTACCTTGAAGGCCAAGTTTTATCTTATATTTGAATTACACTCCTTACTATAATTAGGTTATTATTAGAAGGTTTTCTGAATATTTAACCTGTTTGAGACTCGTGTGACAGACTGTTTTCTCTCACACACTACACTTGAAAGCCATGTCTGTCCATGGAGTCTGAGCTATGCCTATACAATTTGCTGGATCTTAACTTCTTTCAGAAAACTATATCAGTTGCTAACTTTAAGGGTGTTTGTTTCCCCTTAATTGTTATATCTTCTTGAACAATTAACGATGAGCAGATTCTTCAATTAGGGATAATTGGCAACTCTCTAAACTAAAGGTGGCTTGGTCACCATTGAACTATATTCAATATAGTGTGTGTACTTGGGAATCCAGTACTTATCCTTCTGACACTCTAGTTCAGCATGGCTTCATCAATTACATTACACAACTTAACGAGGTTTACGAGAGAATAAACACAACTATTTGTATTGTTAGCAACAGGGGCTAGTAGCCAGGGTCCAGCCATGTACCACTAAACAGACCATTAGGGGGTGTTTTTACTTCAAGCAGACAGTTTGTCTACACCCTGAACTCAGAAGAGTAATGATTAGTTAATAACTGGATCATGGGGGTAAAACTTATCTTTAAAGTTTCATATAGTTTGCTTTATTATGGGCGGAGTAGCTAATTATGCACACATTTTATCCATGTGATTCTAAGATGCACCTTATTTGATACATTTAAATGTGAATGGAAGTGTCTGTTCAAATTTAAGAAATATGATAAATTTGAATGACAGGTCTAGTTTGTTCTATGCAATATACCTATAGACTTCGAATCTACACTATGTCCCAATAGTCCCTAGCAGACAAGATTGAACTTCATGTTTAGGTCAATTGCAAATAGTGTGTTCATACTTAATGTCCTTCCAGTACTTGGACCTGAAATGGATTCTATTGTTTGGTGGTCTATTATCCACACACAAGCTACTTCCTATATAAATTGATACATCCTGTCTATAAATACATATACACACAAATAATCTTGAGAACAAAAGTAGTATTGTGTTGGGAAAAATACCATCCATTATCCAAATTATCAAAATAAAAAGTTTGTCTGTCATGAGCATTGTGTGCCATCTGCCACACATAAGAGGTTTACATCTGTTACTGTTTCCAGCTTATGCCTTGGGTCAATTTTTTATTCAAGTAATATATTTTCCACTACCGGCTGTCTAGGTTTGTCATAGCTATACAGAGGTTTGGAAATTAAAAATCGGTAGTCCTTGTGGTGTATAACCTGAACAGATAGTAGTAAAATACAATGCTAACAAAAAAGTAGTGTATACAAATGTGTGCACCTCAAAGCCAGAACTATAAAAAAAAATTAAGATCTTTTCAAATTAATTAAAAACAAGGTCAGACCATGAGCAATGCAGGAATTAAATTCACTAGCTTTAAAGTTTTCTCCCACATACAATCTTTAAACTAAAAACATTTCTCCCGGGCAACACCAGATACTTTGGAAAGGGCCATTCCATGTCAAGTGATCCGTTTAAAAAACCTGCACACTTTAGATTTTGATAAAAAAAAAATCATGATTGTTATTTCTACGATAGCTAAAAATACAAAATTTGATAAGTTTCTCTTCTTTAGTGTGAGTTATAAATGTTCAAATTTTCAAAAAAGGGACATTTTAGTCTTCACTGTCCATCATGTTTTATTTAATTTCTTCAGTTATAAATAAGATATAGAAATGAAATAAACAACATTTTATAAGGTTTTTATTGGGCTTTCAAATGCTCATATCAAGGTATATTAAAAGTTCAAGGTCATCAACTCAAAATTTTGATATTTAATTTCTCAAAAAAAAAAAGTTTTAAATTTTGAAATAAAATCACACTTTTTCACTCTTATCTTACAGCTATGCATGCCAAATTTCAACTTGGGATCTTGATGGGATCAATTTTGGATTTTTTTTAATAACTTTAGGATCACCAAAATAGTACCATCACGGTATGACTTATGACAATATATTGAAAATATTTGATTTGCAAACATATAAAAGTGAGTTTAAAAATAGTTTTATGTTCTTTAAACTGCTTCAGTATCTTTCTTGTTCAAACAAGTTGATCTCCCCCTATACCCAAGAAAGACATGTCTCTTGGGCCAGTTACATTTTTCATGAATGTTCATGTCTGAACCTGTGAGCTTATGTTGCTGCCTTGTGTATCATGCCAGTCCGATGTTTGCACTGGGAAGAGAAACACCAATATTGTGTGCTTTGATCAAGATAGCTCTGTGTTTATGTTAAATTATCTAAAAATGATTATTCATTTAGGACTAACATAATAATTGTGTATATTTTATTTTAAAACTAACTAGTAATTTAGTGTGTAAATTAATATGGAAGAAATAATGAGAAAATCTTATAAGAAAGAAGGGTATAAGACTGTATAAAAAATGTTAGACCTGTTACAGATTGGATGTGCTTAGCGCATAGTGATATTCAAAGTGAAATGAAAATATGTGATGGTTGTGGAAAACAATTGTCTCAGGAAAAGTCTAAAATGGTTCAAGTCGACTGTAAGGAAAATAACATTACAGGTCCTAGTAATGTAGGTGACAATTTTATTCCCGTGGACTTAAGCCCAGAATATTAGAATTAGGCTGCGGTCACTTTGGATGCAAGCTTGCGCAAGTAAACTGTATGCGTGAGTGTGCGCAAGCTTGCATGAAGAAACAAAATTCGAGTATATCCATCAAAACCCATGGTGGCGCGCCCAAGATGGTCACACTGAGTACGAACTGGATGTGTAAGCTTGTGCACATGAAACCATGGATCAAATAAATTTGTTTCGTCATGCACGCTTGCTGTATCGACGTGAGAGTTATTTTATTTCCCTTGTTTTCAAGAGGTGATAGTTTTGTCCTTGTGTGTTTGTGTTTACGATGGAAATTGATATGCTAATAGCATGCGTTGAAGCAAGAAGGGCCATCTGGGATGCCTCTTCTAAGGACCATAGCAACAGAGACATAAAGAAACTGGGGGCGGAGATAGGAACCATATTGGATATTCCAAGTAATTAATGATATATTTGAAAAGTGGTGGAAAAACTTTATTTCAACTTAATTATTATTGTTTCAACTATCACAAAATAATATAATTACCTACTGAATAAATATGCTTTATTAGTAGTATTTAGACTATGAAAGTTTGAACAATGTTTGGGTTATTTGGTATTGAAGTAGTGTTTAAAAGCGTCTCTGATTTTAATTGCCTTTTCAGTTGCTCTATATATATCTACGCAAGACATCATTTGGCCGGTAGTCTGGAAGGAGCTGTGTTTGGTTTTGTGCAACATAACTATCCACTTCTGCACTGCCTTCTCTATCAACAACAATGTTATGCAACAAACACACACATTTCAGAATCACGTCTACATTGGCCGGCATACACTGAATTTCAGTTTTAAGAACTCTCCACTTAGCAACTAAAATTCCAAATGCGCACTCAATCACTCGACGAACAGAGGATAGTCTATAGTTAAACAGTTCTTGGTCTTCAGTTAAAGTTTTGCAGCCATATGGTTTCAAAAGATAGGTTTTTAGAGGGTAACCTTGGTCCCCAAGAATTATATAAGGGACAGGATTTGGTGCTGTGATGTTGTTTGATGAATAGGGAAGGTTTTTATCGGCAGGCATTAAGCTACCTTCCTCTAACTTTTGATACAAAGTTGTCGCCTGAAACACCCCACCATCACTTTGCCGACCATATCCACCAACATCAACACACAGAAACCTGCACTTAGAATCAGTCACATCCTGTAATACGCACATGTTTACCATCAATACAGCCCACACAATTTGGAAAGCTCCACCTACTCATAAAATCTTCCGTTGCAGATTCCAGTGAAGATCTGGTAGGTGATGGCATGTGGTCCTCAAGAAAACATTTCCAGATAGCTTCACATGTCTCGTAAACTATAACTTGAATAGTATTAGTGAGCCGGTTTGAAGGAATATGCTACAGATCGAAAGGCAAGCCTCGTTGATAGAAACCTGAAAAACACAAGTTTTATGTAAACAATGGTTTTTGGGTGAAATTATTGAGTTTGTTCTATTTTAAACCAAGGCCACATGGTATTGCAGCTTGATAATGTTTAATTTAAAGTAAACAATTTCTAACAAACGATTTACCGCCCTTTGATAATTCTACACCGAAACCAATTAAAGGAAACATAAATTACTAGGTCCTATTTAAAATAAACCATTTCCAACAAACGATTTACCGCCCTTTGATAATTCTACACCAAAACTAATTAAAGGAACATAAATTGCTAGTTCCTGCCACAGGGCCATTTTAACACACCTATATATTTTTAAAAAAAATTACAACCCAAGATTTTTTTCCCCAAAATGCTTAGTTAATACATGATATAAATTATATAGTTTTTTCTCCAAAAAATAGATAATGAAATTAAAAAGTATCGGAAACTGAAAACACTGACCTTTACTTAAGAAACGAATGCTTTATAAAATTTAAATTGTGTGCAGGTGAGGTTGTCTAGAGTAAATGGAGAGCGCTGCGAGAGAACTACAGAAAGGAACTCTCTAAAAAGAGAACAAGTACGGGCCAAGCTGCTGGAGACAAATGGAAATCAAAATGGACACATTTTGAAGATGTGTCGTTCCTGCAAGACCAGTTCACTCCTCGTGTATATGACTGGGAGCATGGGTACTCCTCGACAGGAAGATGAAAAACTTCAAAATAATCGGAAAATACAAGACGAATTTTTTTCTCGGGATCAACAGGAAGAAGAGCCACCATTAGATGTAGGAATGGAGAGCTTAGGTGTTGACGGGTCTTCTAACGTACCTAGCACCTCAGAAAAATGTTCAGCATCACTTACAGAGACAGATTGACAATCGGCAGCACCACAACGTCAAAAGCAGTTTAAAAGATCGCTACTGCAACAAATGGTACAGCTAGAGGAGAGAAAGATTTCACAGTATGAAAAAAGAATGGAAACCACAAGAGAGGTACAAGATGCAGACTAGCAATAGTCGGAGCCATCAACAAGAAGTACTGAAAGCTATGAAGAACTTTTACCTTGTAAAACAAATGTTGGTCAATCACTTGGGCAGTATTTAACATTTTATGAGCATAATTAAATGCTACTTACAATATTCATCAATGTTACTGTAGGCCTAAATATTTTTTAAATTAATTCTACTTTATGTGGGTTTTTTTAACTTTCAAAATAATAATGTTTCCCTTCAAAAATAAAAATAGGCAAGACAATAATGTAATAGTACAAATATAATTGATTTTATTAATAAAACTGCTTGTAACAATTAATTATATAAACAATGGACACTCACCTCAAAGTAACCATAAGCCTTTCTTCTGGAGATACACAAATTCTGAAGTTTGATTACTTTGAGATCATTGGTGATATTTTTTCTAGGATATAATGAAATGTGTCTGGCATCATTCTAAAGTACCCAAAGAATTTATCTGGCTGCTTAAGGAGATCCAGGAAAATGCGGCTATATTCTCCATCTTTCTCCCTATTCTTAAAATAATCGTTAACCCATTCTATCCCTAAATGGCTCTTCATCCATCATTAAAAATTTCAACACACCATTTTCCATCACAAACACTTCTTCATTCGATGACTCCATCTTGACAGCTTGCTGGAAGTGATTACTTGCACCCAGTTGCAGCCAATGTGATCACTTCGTACACGCGCAAGCGTGCATCCAAAGTGACCGCAACCTAAATCTTTGTCAAGTCTTAAAAAGTCCCCCATTTTAAAGAAACGTTTGTTTATGCCGTAGTACTGTAAAAATAAATTAAACAAAATCAAGAAATGTTTATCAGGTAAAATTCCAGTGAAACTCCCTGAAAATGACACTGACGAGAAGTAAACGGAATCTGAAATATTGGTACAACTAAAAGAAAAATTTTAACAAGTAGAAAGTACAGGTGATAAGATTACTATTTTTAAATTGTTACTAAAGAGATGGTCATGCAAACAAATCGAGACCCAATTTTATGTTAGGAATAGAATGGCAAGGAAAGTAAAAAAACTGGTTAAAGAACAGGGGATTTTATCTTCGCCTAATCCAAAGCATGGTAAAGTGTTACATAGTCAGTTATTCTAAAAGTAGAACATTTTTACAATAGTGATGAAATAAGTCATCTTATGTCAGGAAAAAAGATTTCCTTTCTGTAAAAAAAGTGATTGATATGAACATTTACAAACGAGATTAATTTTAGGGAATCTAAAGAAAATTTGTGGATCTTCATCCTAAAAACTGAATTCTAGCTGATGGATGTGGTACACATTCTGTATGTGTTTGTACAACACATCAGACGTTAAAGCTAATGATTAGCGGATTATTTTTTAAAACACAGTATTAGACAATGGCACTTCAATAGATGACTACAAATTATGTCTGGCGATAATAATATATGATGTACCACTGCCAAAATGTTACCTCAATTAATGTACCTCTTGCCCTGGAACAGAATATTTGAAACAACAGTTGAGTGATAAAATGTAAGAGGAAATGATTGAGCAAATAACTTATAAACAATGGGCATCTGTTGACAGGTGTAGTTTATAGACATTCACAAAAGGCACAGAAGATTTTTTAGGTGTATTTCTTGAACAACTTGTCATTTTAAAATAATATTCATTTATAGCTAAAAAATAATCAGCTCATTTTTCTCATAGCCTTTCATTTTGCAGAAAATTATTCTTTTGTACTCCAAGATGAAGCTCATTAATGATCAAGTTACACTGTTTCCTGTTGCAGTTTACTTCAAAGATTCCGAAGGACAAAAGTTTTGTATTTATTTCAGAGAATCTCAAGCGTGACACAACAGCATTGCGTTTATTTCAGAAAAAGCTCATTGCATACCTATGTTCAAATGTCGTTTCATCTTTGGCAAAGGTCTATTACTTCTCTGATGGCTCTGCTGCCCAATTCCAAAACAGGAAAAACTTTTCTAATCCATGCACTCACAATCAAGATTTTGAAATAGTGCAGAGTGGCATTTCTACCCAACAGCTCATGGTAAAGGTGTCTGTGATGGTCTATGAGGTACTGTAAAGAAACTTGCAGCTAGAGTCTCCAGCAACCTTATGAAGATCAAATCATGACACCACTTCAACTATTTACTTGGAACCAATCAAACATACCATCTATTTATTTCTTTTACTGAACAAATGAAGAACATTGTAATGAGTATAAGTTACTTGAGAAAAAATTCCTTGAGACCAAACCTATTCCTGGAACTCAAAAACTGTGTTGTTTTATGCCTGTATCAATAAACTGTGTAGAAACAAAAGTGTATTCAATTTTTGATCAAACACTTAAATATTATTTAACTGGTAATGAAAGTGCACAGCGATTGGCAATGGAGGCAATAACAGGATGAGCTACATGTGGATACGATAACTAATGGTGGCCGTCTCATGTTTTAACTGTAAATTTTCAAAGTGAAGAAGTAATATTAACATTCCTCCACCTTGCTGGACCTGCACCATATTTTTTCTTCCCGCCAAGACCAGACACACACACTGTTTCTGTCAAACAAATTTTAACAAAAGTTGAACCAACAACAGGAACTGGCTGGACATACACACTGACTAAAGAAGAAATGGAATTTGCAAATAATGCTTTGAAGAAAAATATTCATTCAAAGTGACTTTTACACACGAATATAAAACTTAAGCTTTTCTTTTTAAAGATTATATTGTTTTATATTTGTATTATCTTGTTTGTGGTATGTATTTGTGTTGTATCTGCTACCATCTTAAATGCCAAAGGCCTATATAAGACAAAACATGAATGTTTTGTAAATTTTAATTTGTTTTTACTACTACTATTTTTAAATACTTTATTGAAATCTTTGTAGGCTAATAAATACAAATTCATTTTGGTGAATTTACAAATTATATAGGCCTATTTTAATTTATTGTTTATGAGAGCCTATATCATGGTATTGTTTTGGTGAGCCCAATATTGTTAAAAATTAATTTAAATGTGATCCTATTGAGATCCTATGTTGAAATTTGGCATGCATACCTTTGAGATATGAATAAAAATTGTGATTTAAAAAATATTCAAAATAAAAATTTTGAGTTGGTGACCTTGAACTTTCAAAATGTCCTAATGTGGGCATGTGAAATATCATTTTAAAGCCCAAAAAAACCCTACAAAATGGAGTTTATTTCATTTCTCCAGCTTATTTCTAACTGAAGAAATAAAATAAAATATGATGAACAGTGAATCTCAATATACACTTTTTTTAAATTTAGCAAATTTTTAGCTCATAAACTAAATAAGAAAATTATGAAATTTTAGATTTTTAAATGTCTTAGTAGGACTAGCATTTGTGCCAAATGTTATTAAAATCTAAGGTCAGGTCCAAAAGTGGCTAAAATTTGGATCACTTGACATAGAGAGCCCCGAAAGTATTATTTAAAATAAAAGCCTGACAAACAATTGGTGATACTAGCTCTTTAAAGTCTGCAAATAAATTATCATCAAAATCTTTCGCACAGCATGCAATCTAATTTGACACCATAGGAACTGAAGTCTCATGTAGGGGGGTTGGGGTGAAGTAAGGGGAGGTAGATGTTATCATATAAAGTTTAAATTTTAATTATTTTAAATAAACATGCCTCAACAAGATTTATCAATCGGCATAGTATTAATAATATTGTCTTTATTTGGGCAAAGTTAAGTCAAGTACCTTTTCTGACCCTTAACCCCTATTAGTATTAGTACTATTAAATTTTTAATTTATATCAATGCCCCAGGATACTACTTAAAGTGTATGTAATATACTGATAATGGATTGTACGACTGTCAAGGAGGTGAAATCATAAATGTGGTATCCATTTTCTACAGTCAGCAATGCTGAGCCTAGGACTTGAGTAAAGCAGTGTTGCCAACTTTCATTACTAAAATCACAACAAAAGACAGCCAAAGAGTCTTATTATCCAATGTATTTGAATAAATTAAAACTAAATTAAATTATATATATAACATAGTGGCTAAAGCTAAATGAATGTTTTTCCTCTTAAATTATTGAAGTTAATACATTATCAGAATATAATGACCCTAAAAAAATCTGATATAAGATAAATATATTTGCAAATTATGGTTCTAGTAGTCCTAAACACTGCCATCTTTGAAGAAAGAATATTTCATTCTTCAGTAAATACTTTTGGAGCACACTTGAAAAAGGGATTAAAGCCACTTTTGCCAAACTAAGTTTCAATCTACCTATATCTTGATTTGATTAATGAATGGACTTTTGAAGCACTTAGAAAATACAATAATTTATGATTAACATCAATAATATTAATTGATATAAAGTATTGTCATCTATAAAATAACAATCTGACACCTTTGCTCAGTCAGTAGTGTGTCTTTCTACTGAGCTAAGGGTTCGGAGTTGGTTTCCCGACATAGCTGAAAAATTTCTCATTGGTGAAATGTAGGTTTACCCTTTCACAGTGATGAATTAATGGCTGAGGACTGGATGTTGTGCCTGTCCTGGTTATAAGTTATATTATAAGGCATATGAAGTTATGACAAGAACAGGCCTACCTAGTAAGCTGCTAGTGAAAAATATATTGCTTGAATAAAAAAGTGGCCCAGGCCACAGGCTGGAAAAAGAAATGGGTGTAAAATCTATAAAATAACACTAAAATATAGTAAAATTTTGAATGCAAACATTTTGTGTTTCTAATTGGTGCTCCAAATGTCCATTTGTTTAACTGCTGAACTATCATTTAATACTAAAAATTTGTTAAGTAAACTAAAAACAAATTACAATTTAAATAGGAATTAAATAACATACTACTGTACTGGCTTGGCTGCACTCTAGTAAACTTGTAGTGGGTTAAGCCCCATCAACAGAGTTTGTAAGCTCCACATTCTTATAGTCCTTAAGTCCTTAGCAATGGAAATCACATCTATACAGGCCATACTGTAATCATATGACCATGACAACCAATGAAAAAGTTGGAAACAACACACAAACTGTTTGAAAGAAAATTTTCTAGAGCAAGGCGCAAACAGACGTCAACTGTGAAACAGACAATATCCCAGCCGAACAATCATTAACACAAGTAACTACACAACCTAGGTATGATAAAACGTCTAGGATAGGCTACATTTTAAATTTAGGTTAAGTGTAGTTACAAATAATATATTTAAAAGATGAGCTAGTTAGTATAATTGCTATTATGTCATTCCTGCTTTCATTTCTATGTGCATGCATGTTTACTTTGATGTGATTAGTATTTATCAGTCTGTATTGACTCATCCTTAGAAAGTTAAAAGTTGAGTCAACTTATACAGAATGAGGAATTAAGCATAAGGACTTTGTAGACAGTACACTCTGTAAGTGTGGAGTCGACCTCTGATGAATACTATGCACCTTACGAGTACAAGGAAAATTGACCTTATGATTTTGAATGTTTCCAGGCTATCTTAATACAGTTCTTTATTTCCATTAGGCTCATTTTCAATAGTTTCCATTGCTACACAATAATTGACCTGAAGGTTTTGAATTATTCTAAGGCTGATTTAATACAAAGTGTAAATGGTTGCATGGTTTACAATTGAATAGCAGCCAAAAATAATTTGAATGAAAATTACAAAATGATTTAATTATTTGGAGACATAATTTATACATCTTTTTTTAATGTACATTTCCTTTAAATAGATAAGTCATAAGTGCATATATTTTTATGTATTTAATAAAACATTGCCTGGGTATAGTATTCAGATCATCTTATAATTTTATTAATTAAATAATTTTACATTATTAAACTGTAAGGTAAAATATCATTATGTAGAAACGTTGCTGTTTGTCGAATAGTAGGCCTAAATTCTGTGTTTTTCTAAGTGAAGCTTCCAGGGGACACATAATTGATTCAGATATTCTAAATGAAAGTATTTACTCAACCTACATATAAATAGGATTGTAAGCTTATTAGTTAAATTTTTTGTATGATTAGGAAATATTGGTGGATCAATTATTTCGACTCTTTTAAACATGAAGGTAAACGTAAGCTATGTTCTTTATTTTATTATTATTCATACATAAAAGTGTTTCTATTGATTGTAAGGGAGGCTACTTATGTTACTAATGTGTGTTGAGTCTATTCACTGTGTAGTATTTTGTTGTGGTTGTACTTTGTTTGGTCTTTAACACCGAAACAAGGTACTAAATAATATATAAGTGTTAATTAGCTGCAAACGCAAAGGAATGCATAATGCGTGCTGTGGGAGATGGCAGCAGGATGAAAAGGATAGTAGCATAGATCAAAACAGGCAACAAGTAACTACTTTTAACCTCTATTGATAACTAGCTAGCATCCGATAATTATTTACTCTATACTACTACTACTACCCAAAATCATTCAAATGATTCGTTCGTTTATGCACATTATTACCTACTGCCCTTTACCAGAAGAATGACATCGGCTATGCTATGTAGGTTTCTTTAGTAAAACTTAAGACTTTATGAGGTTTCTCACTGGCATTATTTATTTGAGAAAAGTCTGAATGGAAAACAATCAGGATTTGGTGGATACAATGAAGTGGCTACAATAAAGAATTTTTATTAAAGTTTTTCATTTAAAAACTGTCTGAATGGAGGCCATTAAAAGTTAATACAATTTAGCTGCCTTCTATTTTCAATCAGATTACACACATTTTTTTTAAAGAGAGAAACAAACGTTTGGGTATCCCTTTCTCTCTTAAACTCACACAAGGCCATGTAGCATTTTGACATCGTTGACTAATTTTTATGAATTATGAGATACATTAATGTATGTTTAGTAAAATTAAATACGTTGTGTTAGTAAAAGTTTTGCACAAAATAACCAAGTTAGAAACTCGTTACTTATTTCTTAATAGTTGATGTAAGTTAGTTAATATAGTAATTTTTCCTAAAAGCATTTAACCTTTCCTTTATGATTGTTTGAACGTAAAACCTCGACCATATTGGGAGAAATATGTTAGCCGAACATTGTTATATTACGGCAAACATTGTGATGTTCATTGACCATTATTCATTTGGCGGAGACGCCTTGGCATAGCTGAGAATAGTTGTAGTAATTCAAAGAATAATTACATCGCAAGAACTTATTTATTAGTTTGTTGATTCATATTATTTAAGCATAGCAACGTTAGCAAGAAGAGTAAACAACATCATAGAGGAATAAAAAACAATCATGACAGTATCTAGGATTAACATATCATACTAAAGTGCACACAAGTCTTTGGCGAGTGATTAAATGTTCATTGTTTTGTCTTATTTCAACAATAGTGGTGGTGGAGGGTGGCAGCAATCTTTTCACTGGAATTGTTCGACCCGTGAGAGAACTGTTCCTACAGTCATCTGCAATCAACTGAAATCACCACGCTTATTCAGTTGTATTGTAATTACTAGACCTGCCCAAGAGATCAGTAATTCAAAGCCCCTAGTTTACATTCTAGTGAAATTAATAAACAAGCCACTAAGCGTCCAGTCCGCTCAAAAGTACTCTCCACTAAATCCGTAGCTCCATCTAAGTGTTTCTGCCACTACCAACTAGAAATACTAGATTTTGCTATTAATAAATAAGCTGCCAAGGTGTACACTAAAAAACAAAAAAAATCTCTATAACATAACTGGAAGGACATCTGTGGCTGAAATCTTCGAGCTGTCGTCTTTTTACCATTGTGTAATAAAGAGAAAACTTTCGGGTATCTCTTTCTCTCCTACATCCATATAAGGCTAAGTGGCATTTTGACATCGTTCATTAATTTGATTGAGTATATGAGATACATCAATATGTGATTAGTTAAATGAAATAAATGTGTTAGTAAAAGCTCTTAGGAGGATAACAACGTTCTCAACTGGTTAGTTTTATCTTTAAATAAATTGATGTAGCCTAATATATACGATGATTTTTGAAGGACGCTCGTGTATTGTAGTTTGCCAAAACGAACACTTTTCCTCATTTATAATCCAACCTGCTTCGCAGCAGCCTAGAAAGGACCTTAAAAAGCCGTGCGTCATGTTTCTCAATAGTTGACCCTTATACTAAAATATCACCAAAGTGGCAGACAACTCCCTCCAATCTTTCTAAATGCACACTGACTTTCTTCTGGAAAACCTCCGGAGCAGGGGATGTCCCAAACAGTAACCGAAGAAACCGATACCTTCCATACGATGCGATGAATGTGGTTAAAGCTCTAGAAGAATCTGTGAGGGGAACCTGCCAGAATCCTGAGTTGGCATATAATTTTGAGAATACTTTGGCCCCTTCTAGTTGACCTAGGGAATAATCAACTGCCAGCACAGGAAAAAGTTATCTTTCTACATGTTGATTTAATTTAGTCCGGTTAACACACAACCCTGGGGATCCATTGGCTTTTGAAACTATAACCATGGGAGCACACCAATCTGACGGCTCGTCAACTTTTTCTATGACTTCATCCCGAACTATCCTATCCAGTTCTTTCTTAAGGACCTTCTTTAAAGGTAAAGGAACATGTCGGGGAACACTAATAACATGTGGTACAGCCCCCTCTCCAAGTTTTATGGGGTATGGTTCTCTAATTTCTCCTAGTCCTGTAAAAAGCTTGGGGAACACAGTTTTTGAAACAAAATTAACTTTTCCTACTCCAGAATCCTCTTTATAAGGCCTAATTTCTCACTAGTACGATGGCTTAGAAGAATTCTATCTGCTCCTTGAATTACATAGAATGTCTCAAAAACATTTTTGTTCTTGTATTGGAGTTTCTCTTGAATCCTGTCTATAGTTTTGAGCTGAGCGCCCCCTGGTCCAGATAGAATTTTATTTGATGGTAAAAGCTCCATATATTGAAAAGACTCCTCATATGTACGTTTTTCAATAATATTTACATCTGCGCCTGTATCAATTTGATCAGAAAGGTCTTTTCCCACAGAATTTGGTGTTTACCAACCATTTATCATAAAAATAATTAGTTTCTGTAGAGGAAAGGCTGACAAATTCACCATCTTTATTTAACTTGTCCTCCTTGTCAACAGCATCAACTGATCTAAATCTACAACATTTTGCATAATGCCGTTTATATCGACACTGATGACAGATAGAACTCCTAGCAGAATATTTGGTTCTAAAGTATTCAGTATTACTTCCACAACAAAAACATGATTTTCTAGTTTGACTTTTATCTTCGTGATGAAAAGTGTTCCTACTATAATAAAGACCAAAATTCCACTTTTTTTTTAAGTTTATTTGTAGTACTAACCTTGTCATCTGCAACTTGACAAGCTCCTGTTAATGTTTGATGGTGTTTTTTCACTTGCTCAGATTGTAAAGCAGAATTAACAGCTGTTTCCAGAGTTAATTTGGCATCTAATTGTAGTTCAAACGAGAGATTTTTTTAAATCTATAATACCAAGTACGACTCTATCTCTAATGGCTTCGTCATAAAAAGTAACAGGAAAGTTGAAATCTTGAGCAACAGTATGGAGATCTGTAACAGAGATTATCTGTAACATAATCGCTTACTGACTCGCCCTCGTGTTGGAATCTAGTACATCGGCTAACTATAGCTTGAACGATAGAAAAATAGTTTCAGCCTGAGGGCCCATCAAATAAATCAAAGAATTTAGCTGATCTTCTACTTTCTCCTTCATCATACCTGAAGCCCATTTGAAACGCATAAAACGATCTTTCCATGATTTCCATTCTAGTGTCGATTTGAAATCGAAAGGGTCTGGAGCCGATATTTGATACAAAGGAGCAGACATATTGGAACTGGGTTCTTTATTTATGTTGGAACTGTTCACTTAACCTTTGCTATAGGCCAACTTAAATACAGTGTAATATAAGACCACTGCCGCCATGTGATATTACAGCAAGAAATGAAAATATACATCAGTCTAACTCGGTACAAGGCGAAGTTTATTCTGTGAATACATGTTGCAGACATAAGACATTACCATACACACAGACACAGATAACAAGTCCTTGGGGCTATAAAAGCCTATAACTTAAGTGGTCGTTTGAATGTATGGCAACTAAACAAATTTTGTCATTCAAACCAATTTAATCCAGTTTTAAAATTCCTTATTAATTATATTTACCAAACATTCAATATAATATGGTTTCTGAAACCAATACCGAACTTTAATATATTATTATGGTTTCTGATAGAAATATACAAGCTAAGAGCCAACATTACAATCATATATTGTAATATCGTAATACTTCCTACACGATTTTACCTTAAATGGTCGTTTGAACGTAAGACCAAGCTTACTACACAAAGTTTGTAATACAAACAAATGTAACTATATAAGTTTTAAGCTACGTTTTTTCACTCTAGTAATCGAACTTCAAACATAATAATTCTTAAACCAATAGAAAAGCTAACAGCAAACTTTAAATATATATCAGTACTGGTTAAATTTAAGCAGCATAGGTAATGCTACCGTATTTTAATATATTAAATATGTTATTCATATTTTTACAATAATACACGTGAAACTGAATGGTATAGTCTTTAATCTAAATGTTTCTTCACTCATACTATTTTCATGTGTTTTCCCCAGATACATGTTTTCATACAAGAACATTGATAGAAACCGTTGAATTTGTCCCCTCACAGTCAAGCTGTAAAACTGAATGGTATATCTTTTAATATAAATGTTTCTTCAGGAAAGTGTGGAATAATACTTCCCTATTTTTAAACAATAACACTTTTATTTATTCATCAGAGAAATGTTTTTGCATAAGACCATTGAAAGAAACCGTTAAATCCCCCCCCCCGCCGGCCCCCAATAGTGAAGCAGACGATAAACTTGAGTGTATGCATATCCTTTATCTATGGTGTATGCTTTGGTCCTTAGTATAGTCATACTTATCCCTTATCTATGTATATATTCAAAGATCACAGTTTCTTATCCATCCAGAATAGTTTAGAGATCATTGTTATATAGCTATCCGTTTTATAACTATCAGTTACAGAGATACTTTAGAATTTAGATACAGTATTTGAAATCTCGTTAAATTACTTATCTGTGAGCATTATTGATTAAATAAAAAATTGTCATTACTAAGCCTATCCTAGCTACATTGTTAAAAAAAACAAGTGATTTTGATTATTAAAATAGGCTAGATATTTTAAAATTACTTTAATAAAAACACGTTTTATTTTTGGTTTGTTATAAAATAATCAAGTTAATTGTAATACGTGTTTGAAAATGTTTTTATTACTGTAAATTGTAACTTAAGCTGTTGTTTTAATGGTTAAAAGTTATTTGATGGTCTTTCATGATTTAAATTTGCTTTAGAGAAAGGAAATGAGTTTTGCACATGTTTGAAAAACTGGGGTAAGTTATTCTTTTGCCTTATTTTAGAAAAAGGGTTTATGACAAAAACAATTTAGAAATATTACGCTATATAATTATATTTCGTTGCACAGTAATTTTTGATGGTGTCCGAATTCTCATAAATGTTTTGATGCATCCCCTAAAGCGCACTTTATTAAAGGGCAGACACAAGGTGCCCCTTATCGCGCACTTTAGTTAAATTAGCGTGGAATAAATAAACGTAAACTATTATTATATATAAAAAAGATATTGGCCTAAAGAAGAGATTTGCTGTGTAAGTTGTTAAATTTGTTAATTTATATTTATTAATTGACAATTTACATTCGTAAGTAGCACAGACATCTAATTTTAAAGCAAATACATTTTAGTGAAATTACATATAATAGTTAATGAATAATATTTTATTGATATAAGATGAATAACGGGAAAATAACCATATATATCAATGGTTATATATATATATATATCATGAGAGGAGTCTCCCTTGTGTAGTCAAGTATATTTAAAGTCTTTGGTCTAAAGAATGCCCATATGATAAAATAGACAAAACACTATCAAAAATTAATCTCGCTACCATGGAAACACAGCTATCATAAGTGGCCACGAGGTAGCTCTAAATGTACTGTGCTGTCTGGGTAATTGTATGCACCCTATGCACTTAGAGACACAATTATTATTATTAGCACCGCGTCTAACTACTCGTTTGGGTTGTACACACTTATGCTAATGTGTAATGGTAGGGTGATTGTGAAATAAAATGGAAGACCTACACTTTAAAATGGGATCTGAACCTGGCATTCCACTCATTCACAAGTTGTGATTAATACACGTCTTGTCAGAGGTGGAAGAAGGGTTTGGCAATCAGATAAATCTGTGCCAAGACCGAAGATTGAAACCTGGACCCCCAGCACAGAAGTCTGACACCTTACCCCTAGATCACCGGGTCACCTCTTAGGGGCACCGGAAATGTGTTTTATTAAAGTGCATAAGTGTGTAGTGCACAGACTCGTCAGACACAACCCTTATTAATAGTAGGCTACATACTTAAGACTGCAAATCGAATAATATGTTAACAGAATTTTTATAAAGGTTGATAAAATTTTGGGTTAAGAATTAGTGATACTCTCTTGTCAGAGATGCACTCCTAATATTGTCTCGCTTCAATACCACACACAAGTGTGGCCACATTTTTGACCTGCTTGTCGATATTTATTGTAAGTTGTTAGCTAACTATAGGCCTACTTTTTTAACATATAATCTAAAACACTTTTACATCCACTATGTAGGCCCAACAATTTAATATTATTACTAGGCCTCCACTTAAAACATAGTAATGATCCAAGTGGGGATTCACCAGTAGTTAAATATTAAAATACAGTATTGTAATAATATCTTAAGGCCAAATATTGTATAAATATATTAGCTAATTTTAAACCTAACCTTCATTACATTAATTAGCCTACTCAGGTGACTTGTTCTAACCTTGCTACAATTAATTCCCTAGTAAATTAGAATTATCTTATTCACAAAATAAACGATTTGACTTTCACAGCTTGTAAGATGATGTCATATCCGAAGGTATCCTGGATCTAACCATGTGTACATCTAGTATAAAATTACATGTTTGTTATGTTTGAACTTAGATTTTGGTAAGTTGTCTAAATGTTGTACAAATAAAATTATCTCACAAAGGCCTACGTAAAGATAATTACCTAAGTTATAATATCATTCGATTTGCTGTTTCCTTCTGAGTATAATGATTGTGTTAACAATTTTTGATGATTTGCTACCATAAATAAAATAGAATGAATTATATGATTAGGTACTTATGCATTATTACTCAAAAAACTCACTCTAATCACAGAAGAACATCAATATTTATGTCACAAATATTTAAAAGAATGTCACAACATGGCACCAAAAGTAATATTTAACATTTTTATTACACTAGGTATAAACTATTCCAACAGAACAAAACTTAGCCTTCCAGACGTCAACAACATACTTTTCATGAAATTCTGGGAATCTGAAATATCTTGCACTAAAATACAGTATTTTAATTTTTTAAATTCGGCCTTTCTACAATTATTTCACAATATTAATTTTCTTTTAATTGGAAACGTGCTTTTGTTGTTATGTGTATACATGGTAAAAATAATTTATTCATCTTAAAATGTAATAAAAAAGATTAAAGAATCCCTCCCTCTTTGCGTAGACCTACAGTTACCATAAAATGTTAGGTTACGGTAAGTTAAGTTCAAAGTAATTACCATACTAATTTATGGAAGGTGTGAAAGGTTGTTAAATATCCTAATAACTATTTTAAACTTTAATTCGGTGTTTTATATCTGTGACATTTTACGTTTACACAAGGGTGTGTCAATTGTAAGGTGTTTAGTTGGGATGGATACAGGACGTTTGAGCTTACATAATGTAATTTTATTAGCAGATGTTCAAGATTATTCAAACAAGATAAAAATACAATGTGTCCCCATTTTTTATAGGCATAGGCTTCTCCTTTTGCCACAAGTGTGTATAGACTTAGACCCTTCCGGTAATAGTACGTCTGGTACATAGCAAATAAAGCCAAAAAGCTGCACTTTTTGATTGGAATATGCCACTTTCTGTAGTCATAGGTAAGGGAAAAAGAGACCTTTTCAGATAGGGAGCCACTTGAAAATCCGTCCAGGACACCAAAATGGCGGCCATTTATAGCCGCCATTTTAGTGTTCTTAATTCCATGGTATCTCAGCTTCTAATATTCCGATTTAAGTTTTTTTTGTTTTGTTTGAAAGCTCTTGCTAAGAAGAAACTAATTGGTTATCATATATTTATCTCCAAACTTTAAGGTTTCTCCACAATTTAAGAATTTATGAAGATTTCACTTTTCTCACAAATGTCATTGCTAACTATCTTTTTTATTGTCCATAATATCTCCTTTATAGGTGATATAAAAAAGAAAGAGAATTATTTTTTCTTTCTATTGATACCAAGAAAATATATTTTAATAAACTACTTCTTGAGAAATTACTGGTCGAATGAAATGACTGGTTTACAAAAATGTTTGAATAATAGGAATGCTCCTGCAAATAAACTTCTTCTTAGCAGCTTAAATGTCTCTAAATCAAGCTATCCTCTTCCTCATCTTCCGAATCATACCTGGAACAAAGTAATTATTTTCATATACACTCTTAAAAAGTTATCAAGTAAAGAAAAGTATTTTTGACGCCTGGTATTTGAAAAAGAGTCAACATACAGAAGACGCTGGATGCAAAAATAAATATAATGATCTTGAAAGTTATGGAAATATTGAAATTTAGAAATTCTAAACTAAGCACATGCCTTTTATTGTATTTATTGTCGCATTTTTGACCTCCAGTGCAGTTCCTGCAAAGCAGCGTGCATGGAACCTTAGCATTTGAACAGGAGAATCGTGTACGGCATTCAGAGCAACTGCAATTAACTAATTCTCTACAAGCTGCCCAAATCGAGGGCAGAGAAGACCAGACCGGCACCCACTCCCCTGCAGCTCTGGTACATTCCCATCCTTCTGGTCCTGGAACGTTGTCTATCACTTAGCAGGCACGACCCCAGACTTGTTCTGCCTGGTATGCTGAACGGAGACAATGCTGCCTTAATGCATCTTTAGTTGGGGGCAAGCTTGATAGACTGCGACGTTTTGAAGTAGATGGAAGCTTTCTAACATGATTGACTGAGAATTCTTCTCCATCTTTGTAGTAAATCAAAACAGTAAACTTCTCCAGACTGGTCAAGCATCTTCAGAAAGGCCTGCTCAATATGAAACGCTTCAAACATGGCTACAAATTTGGATTCACCATAAAATTACGACCAGTTCCACTGGATAGATTTAGTCAAGGCAAATAGAGGTTGATCCACACATATGACAGGAATTTGTCTTGAATTTAAAAACGTTGTAACTTTTCTTATTTGATCCATTCCGTGGTTCAGCATTGACGGCGAAGAAGAACTTTCATTGAATAGAGGTAAAAGAGAGTTACGTGTTAGTTAAAATGATGAAGAGCCTACCTTTGAAGCATAGAACGCTGCCCAGGAAAGATCTAAGGGCCCATCTTTTCTGTCGCTAAGAATATGGTCTAGCCATTCCTGTTCCGTTTTCCACTCGGATCCAAATTTAGAAGTTGACATCTAAAAACAGGTGATCTTGCTTGCTATTGACACAGGAGGTTGCTTGGAAGGCAGTGTTACAGTCTTGACAACATTGTAGCTGTCTGGAAGCTCTGTCGCTTTCCTGTTACTTTGATCGACACAAGAAATGCTTGTGGCGAAATTACGAGGCTAACCAACTTCTCCTTCACCAGGAATTTGAAAGATAGAAATTGCTTTTCCGTGGTAATATGATTCTGAAGTTGTACTGCTGTAGTTATGATCAATGTTATCGTACGCACCAATCACAAAGAAACCATGAAGCAAATTTGAGGGGCAAAGGACACCTTCTTGAGCTCTCTTAATCTCCAAGTGAGCCAGACTTGCTGTTATCTCCATAATTCTGTTTGGTGATATTGAGAGGCCTCTTTTATGCATGCTTTCAATTATTGTATTATTTCGTGTTCTTCCAAATATAGACAGGCACACGTATAATTGAACTGGTGGTTCATGACTTTTCTTAAGACGAATAATGTTGCCTTTTGGAATGTTTTCACTGTGGATGAAAACTATTAATTGGCTGATAGTCAAAGCAGGCTGAGTTGCTTTAGTCACATTCTCTTCTGAAGCATAGCCATGAAGTAAAGAACACACTAAAGAGAGAAGTGCTGGAGGAACGCTTGCAGCTTGTTGATCATCGTTTAGATGACCATCAAGCGTAGCTTTGTGCTGGGCTATGATCTTTCTAATTTGCTTAGTAAAGCTTTCACATGAAACATCATCATCATCGAGGTTTTCAGAATGAATATATTAAAAAATGTTTGCACCATCACGATAAAGGAAGTAATCTCTGGCTGAATGTTGAGCTTTGAACTGTAGGAAGTGATCGAGAATTCACTCGCGTAAACGGGTATCATGTGTGTTTGGAAGGTCTTTACTCTTCATTCCCAGAATACTTGCAAGGCTATTTGCATATATAATTTTTAAGTGAGCCATTTTTAATAAAATCTCAGTATTATCAGATTCAGAGGCCATGTTTTTCTCTCTTATGAAGCGTGCAACGGAAGCCATACTCTCGCAGATGGAGTTGACCTCTTCTTCTTTTACCCCAATTGATGCTCTCAGACATTTGTTCAGGTTTGTATAGCACTTCGAGTGGTACTTAGCTTCCTTAGCAACCAAATCGCCACCCTCTAGGAATGCTTTAAGGTTTATGTTATTGTTAATATCGACACATCTCTTAAGTTTATCGTCTTGTAGGGAAGCAATTATATATAGAGGTTTTCGAGTAGTGCCCTTTTGATTGCATATAAAACACATTTCATCTTTCATTTTAATAAATGATATAGAACAACGCATATTCCTTGGGTTTTTTTTTTCATCTGGCTCTAATAAAGTCTGTGGACTGTTCTCATGTGAATCATTTGGCAAAGAGGATGAACGTTTGCGTTTCTTTGTTCTGGCTAGTTTTGTTCTGTTGAAGTTAAGTACACACTTTTTATTCCACTTTGCTTTATTTTTTTAAATGTTCCTTCTATACCTTCACCCTCATTTAACTTTTGTACATCCAAACCATGGGGGCAATGCACCGAGATTCTGAAATTCTGTTAAATTTTCTGAAAGCGTCTTGTAGCCTGCACTAACAAGTTCTTTTTCAGTGTGTAAGGCTGGGCAAATATAGCCTTCATCACTAGATTCTTGACAAATGCAACATTTGGTCCAATCTATAACACGAAGCTCAAGTGGAGATTCAAAGTCAACATTTGCCAGGCGCAGGCGCCTTGAAGTCATTTTGAGAATAATTCAATTCAGTCTAATCTGCAAAAATGAATGTTAAATGATTTATATGAATATAATTTTATATTCGAATGAAAACAAATGTAAGAGAAATCACACACAAAAAACAAAAACAAATAAAAAAACTAGACGAACACTAAAATCATTTTTTTAAATTACGAGTAAATTTTAAGGCTTAGAGAAAAGTAAATATGGTAAAATAATGTACTTAATAACAGCTTTTAAATAAAAAAAGAAAAATTAAAATCGAACCATTAGGAGCTGAGATACAACCAATTCTAGGACTCCAAAATGGCGTCCATAAATAGCCGCCATTTTGGTGTCCTGCACGGATTTTAATGTGGCTCCCTATCTGAAAAGGTCTCTTATGACCTCATTTATGACCACAGAAAGTGGCATATTCCAATCAAAAAGTGCAGCTTTTTTTTATGTACCAGACGTACTATAAGGCCTCTTTCACAGTTAGCAGGTCTTACCCGCCCCCGCCCCTACAGACAGGGGCGCAAATGTTGTTATTCTCACACGTGGTGGAAATGTGACAGTAAAAATGAGTTTGGCCCTCACATTCTGTAGGTAGTTCAGTTTGTGAAGTGAATGGAAATAGATCGTGATCAGAAGGTGCATATTTTTTATAGGGCCTATGTTATATTTAATAAGAAAAAGGCACAACATGATAGAATAAGTGCTTCTGCTCTTTCAAAAAATAGCAACGCTTGGGGCATTTTTACATCCATAGTATGATTTGAGCAGGGTTAATGATAATAAAAAACTATTTCTGTATCATTGTTCACTGAACAGTTAGGAAAGTTATATTACAACCTTCTGAAAAGTGAAACGAAAATTGTGGATGAGTGTGGGAAGAAACAGTCTGTGTCCTCTGCATGTGAAGACATGAATAAGAATAAATAGTTAGTAGTTGGTGTTTGGGGATATAGGCCTACGGAAAACTATGAACAAGGTCAATTGACTTTTGGGTCCGCGCAAACAAGTGCCTGCATTCGCTAACTAAGGGATGAACATTAAAATGTTTGCTTTCTCTAAGGGATTATTTATTATATAGAATTTTACAATTAGCTTTTCCTTATTATGCACAATATTTTAGTTACAATTTTCAAAACATCCAAATTTTACTCCGCCTGTGTCACTCTCTGATTCTAAACCCAAACCTAGTTCGGGAAAAGGGCTTTTTACCAACCATGAAACCACTCTGGAATAGTGCCATTTGTGATATAGTTACCAAGGTCATTTCTATTTGATGTAATAGATATTAATAATTTTGATATAAACATAGTTGAGCTCTCAAGGCAATAATGCAGGCTTTTCTCGTCCATTTATGTTTAGCTCTAGTTAGCATTATCAAACTGAACAGTCATACGGTTTTGTTCTTTCATTAGCCTACACATTTTCCTTATTCTCAATCACTCAACTTTGTTAATTGAGATTGCTATAGAGTGTTTTATTCTTCATAATTAGTTTTCCTAACTCTTTAATACCAAGATATTTATTACATTTCAGTTAATTTACAGTGAGTTATTCACCCATTTTATCGCTCTCCAAACACCTTTGAATATGATAAGCCAATTCTTGCATCATAAAACTATACAGATACAACTCTTCATTTAGCTATTTCAATGTCACTATATACAAAATCTTCATCCATGTAGGAATGTTCTTTCGCTTTAAAAAAAATTTCAATTACGTCTTCATGGCAAAACTGTAAAATGTAAATAAAAACAAACCTGGAATGTTCAGGTTGAGGCACTATTTGGCGTGTGCATAGATATATAATCGTGATAATTAAATTCCAATAACATACATTTTACATTAAATTGTTGCAGTGACTTTAGCTTACATTATGAAGAAGGAAAGACTGAAATATTAGTTACAATCATCTTAACTTATATATCTTGTATTAGCTTTATTTTAAAGTTTAGTTAATCATGGATTTTGGTCAGATTTATATTATACACTAAACTATATTTATTATTTAAATTATATATTAAACAATATTTATTTATCAGCTCGTTTCCTCCCATTTAAAAACTTAAGATAGAAACAAATCTTTTAAATAATTTGAGCGCATACGTTACACAAAACTTTGTTTTCATAGTCAAATTTAAAGGTAAATGGTAGTAGGTTTTAGAAAGGTCCAAAGTGCCCAAACAGAAAATCGCAAGATTTCTCTTAAAAATGTTATCATTCAAAGAAATATTTGCTTGAATGCAGGGCTATTTTAAGAAAATGTGAGGCCCGGGCAAAAATAAATAAAAAAGAGTGTCGCCCCCTATCTCCACCCTATATACGACACTTTTTCAATTTTACCACTAAACCATTTTAATAACTGATATGTATTCAGTACACTTATGTTATTTAATAATTATTTGAATTAATTACATGAAATAATTTCTGATGTGTTATAGAATATTGATCAACTCATTAAATGACTACTTTATTAAATGCAAACAATCAATCCAATTAAGTTAACAAAAGTTAATTTCTCTTTGCACAATATCACTGTTAGTTTTCTGTGGACTGACAGCGGTAGCACAAAGGTGGCATATTCCACTGTACTGCAGCAGATTACTTGAATAACGTAAATCTTAACTTACATAAAGTTAGGGTTTTCAGGAATCTGGAATGGAATCCTCACCAAGCAAATACTTATTGATGTTAATTATCTGTACACTATTTTATGTGAAATTTAGAATTTAATAGCTGTAATTGAGTTTATTTAATTTTTGGCGGAAATGTGACCCCCTAGAATGTGAGGCTCGAGGCAACTGCCCCAGACCCCCTACCTCTCTCCATATGCGGTCCTAATGTTTAAGGAAAGGCAATACCTATGGCATTCAGAATGAACATGTTGAGATGATCTGGGTTGAAAATAGTCTAAGAGAATGATAGAGGGATTATTTTGTGCAATTGTAAAGACAATAATATCAATCGAACCCGCCAATAATGGCGTAAATACCCCAGGCACAGTAATGACAAGGACACCCTGGATCATATAATAAATTCATAGTAAGGTTTGCCCACCTCCTGTGCTAATGCTCTGTCAAACGACCTAATAGAGTAGCAAGAAATAAGGTACAACACTGAGAAAAACATCTTACTACCACTAATAAGTTAGTGCACAAAATACATTAAATAAAGTCAGAGTCAAATTAAGTACCCCGTCTAGCAATGTATCCCATAGAGATAGACTCATACAAAAACCACACAAATATGTGACGGCCATCTTCCTATTGCACCGCTTAAGGCAGCCAAGGTAACCATAGTTACATACAATAAGTGAGTGCATAATGATGCAAATGATTAAATAGAAAGGCAGTAAGAGTGCTTCTCAAAGTTAGCCGCCTGGCAGCGAGAATAGAAACAAGGTTCACTTATGAACAAAGATTTGGTTCCCCAAAATATTAAATAGAAATAAATCGTGGTTACAAATTAACCACGTTGAAACCCCAAAGAAACTCATCTCAAAGTTAAGAATTAAAGTATATAAATCCGAATCAATAATTTTGAAGAGCTTTCCCCCATTTTAAACCATAATAGAATTTTGATGACTTAAGTCTAAGCTTAATTCGGCGCTCTCACCTTAGTAAGCCAGTGATACAATGAGGGATGATACAAACAAACCACCATAATATATAGCAAGCACGTAACCATGACATGCCCACAGAGAGAGAGAAAAAGGAGGGAAAAATGGAGTGGAAGAGAGGAGGCAGAAAAGCGCTGGAAAGGATCGTGTACACTCTAGGAACTAGTAGAAAGCGGTGGTGGAAACGAAAACTCGACGTGCATAGTTGCTGTAACTTTTTCTTTCTGGACATGGCTTCCTTCATGAGCAGACAGTTGAATCATCCCTGCATTTAGTCCGTGGAATTGTGTGTTAGGGAGAGGAGGTCATGGCACATGTGCTTTGGAGTTAGTGTTCAACAGGGCAGAGGGTTAGTATTCTCCCATTTGATCGAGATTGTTACTTGTAACTCATTACAAATTAATGAGGCTGTAGTGCTGAAATCTATGAAAGTATTAAGAATGGCAAGGCTGCACACACAGATGGGATCACAAATGAAATGCTTAAGTGTGAGGGCATAGTACTACTTGCCAGATTGTGTGAGTTGTTCAATGTGTGTGCTGGGATTTTGGATGTTCCTAATGAATTTAAGAATGCTGTCATTGCTCCTTTATACAAAGACAGTAAAAATGAATGTTGGGGTTATAGGGCACTTAATTTGTTGAGTATTTTGGGCAAAGTTTTGGGAAAGTTCTAATTGAGAGGGTGCGTGAAAAAACTGTGGACAAGTTTTGGGATACGCAATGTGGTTTGACGCCAGGTAGAAGTTGCATGGACCAGATAGATTTGCATTGCAGAAAATGATTGAGAAATGTATAATAAGGAAGAAAGTGTATTTTGCATTTGTTGATCTTGATAAAGCAACTGATCATGTTAATAGGAGTATTTTATGGAATGTTCTGAGAGAGTATGGTGTGGATGCATGGTTAGTAAATGTGATGGCAATGTATGATGGAACTAAGATGTGCATTAGGGAGGATGGAGCTTTCAGCAGTGTCACACTCACATAATACTGTATTGTCATTTATAGGGATTCAGGGCTTGAATCTTGGTCTAGTATAGTAATTTGCATATAATTTAATGTTTATTTAGGTATATGAATTTATTCTTTATATTTAGGTATCTTGTGTTTCCCTTTAAAAAGCTTCAGCATCTGTTCTTCATCAAGGATGGATGAAAGGACACTTCCTGTAAAGATTGAACCCGAGGAGGACTTGGAATATGATCATCACCAAGAAGTTTGTTTAGAAACTGAGGTATGAACTTTCATTGCATTCAATTTATATTTAAATTGTGTTATTTTTTTCTTATAACCCGCCTCGGTGGCGTAGTTGGCTAACATGCTTGTTGTGTTGAGCTAGACTGCTGAGGACGGGGAAATCAAGGTTCGAATCTTGGTCGGGTGAACTGGGGGTGGTTTTTCCTAAATGGTTTTTCACTCTCGCTCCATGTAAATGCGGGTTCATTTCTTATAATTCAACCTTCCCGATTCCTAATCCATTAGCGTAATTAGTACTTAAAGCGTATAACCCGAACGGGTAATAAGACGCGGTGCTAAATATTTTTTTTTTTTCCTTATAAGAACAACACTTCTTGCCATGGTATTTCAAATTAAAACTAGCCTTTATATATTACTACCCATGCTAATTTATTATTAAATAATTCTTAAGAGCTTTCATAGTAAGACAACACTTATTAACATACTGGTAATACATTTAATTGTAATGAGATCCTAAGGACCAGCATGATAGAGAGTGAGTAAAGGGTTATGGGGCTATTTTTTTTTTTTACTTAGGAGTGCAACCATCATGTAGGTTTGGCTTAGCACCAGCTGTTCTATTTTTTGTGCTCATAACCTGATTCTTATCTTTGACCTGGAAGAGGTTTCATGTGGTGACTGTCACTGGTTTCATAATCCTCTCACTAGGCTCACTTTCATAAAATTCATGTTACACCTCCTTTGTCCGAAAATTAATTTAATTTGTTTATTGCTTAAAGTAATAGTAACATGTATAGCACTACTAAAAATGATCATTGTATTGCCTACAGGATGTTTCAGGATGAATAGTAACTATTTTGGTAGGTTGTAGTATTGATTATTCTGAGTGATAAAGTTAATATAAACTAGTTCAATTCTCAATGGCTGTGAAGATACAACTGTTTGAAACTGGTGCGTGAAATGCCATTATGAGAGGTATTAATGAACGATAAATGACTTTTTGTTTGTGTTTATTGAATGTTTATATGTTAACAAAACACAAATAATTGACAAATAGTTCCAATGCCTGCATCAATGCACTTTGAAACTCTTGTGGTACTAGGACGTGTGGTTTTTCTAAGGTCATCTTGGCATTTTTTTTTTATCAGGGAAGCACTATCCATTATGTGAGTGAACAATTGGTCTCTTGTATTTACTCTTTCTCTTGCTTTTTATCTATCCCCACAAACCACAATATAAGAGATTGAGCACTGTCGACAGTATTCGCTACAAGTAGCAACAGCTTTTTTTACAAAAACTGTACACAAACATGATATCAGCAAATGAATTATGTGTTAAATATGTATAACACTTCTAACACCAAACAGTGTCATGTTATAACTGCTTCTTAATCACAACTGATTCAAAGAGTTGTGCACTAGTCATCAGACTTGTATGCACCAGTTTCAAATATCTGTATCTCCACAACCATTGACAATTGGACACTTGCTTGTATGAACTTTTTATTCAGAATAATCAATACTACAACCTAAGAAAATACTTATTATTACTCCTGAAAGACCCAGTGTTTATTATTTGGCCACAAACATTGCTTGGATATGTGCAGGCCTGGCAAATTGTTTTACAGTGCAAGTGGGGTGTCAAAATCAACTTTTCACAAATATTTGCCTCTACACCAGGATTTTAATTTATTTTCTACTTTGTACCCAAATGTTGTGAGGCTAAGTGAACCTTTATAAGTTACACTAAAGCATTAAACGTTAATGTCTTCTTTTTCCAAGAACAAGAAAATAATTTTATTTACTTTGCCAAGAATAAATACATTTCAACATACATTTTAAGGTCTTTTAGAAAGCATCTGAAATGGTTTGGTTAATCTAGACCAACATTAGAAGAAAAATCTCATCAGATTCTTAGAGTATGGGTTAAACATGAGTATGTATTATTTGAGTTCTAAACAAATGATAAAGAATAAAAACAATAGGTTATGACTTTCTCATTCCACTAAGCTTCCCTACATGCTAAAGTGAATCACATTAAGGTGCGGCCGAAGGGAGCTAAAGTATTTTTTACACTTTTTATAGAATTGAAATTTTTTGGCCAAAATAAATCAAATATTTCTCCAGTAACAACATAGAGTTTAGTTTTCTGCACATACTAATATCAACAGATCTTGAATATCTGTCAAGGGTGTCTTGGAATTTTGTCAAAACATTTTCTCTTTATTTAAAAAGTTTTGACAAAATTCCAGGACACCCTTGACAGATATTCACGATCTTTTGATATTAGCATGTGCATAAAACTAAACTCTATGTTGCTACTGGAAAAATATATTATGATTTATTTTGGCCAAAAAATTTAATGCTATAAAAACTGTAAAATTACTCGCGCTCCCTTTGCCACACCTTAAGGAACCAGCCCAGCACGTAGCTTGTAACACAATTCAATTGGTATAAAATGATATCCATAAAAATAAACATAAATGCTAAAACCCATTCAATAATTGCCGCAGATCAGAAAGAAGGGATCAGGCCTGCTCTTCATAATACCCCAGTGATGCGTGTTTCATTCTAAGTTTAACATACATCATCTTAGCTGTTCATAAAAAACCTTGAAAATACCAGCTTTCTCCAACCTCCACTCATTGCACAGCATGCCCCTGACAGAGAATTAGTTAATCTCTTACAGCCTAGGTTGGACAGGTTTTCTTTGTTGTTTGTGTGACAGCATAGGGTGTCATGCACCAACCATTTAAGACAAACTCACATAGATATTTATCCACACCTGTGAGAAATACAGGTCTTAAAATATATTTTTATTTACTGTTTAATTAACTGCTTCATCTCATACTTTAACACTTTAATGATAAATGTATAAAAAGTATGAATGATTTTATAAATACTATTTTAATTTTCAAATCTAGCTCCATTATCAGTGAACTTATGCCTAAATAGTGTTCAGGAAAAACAAAAGTGTTAACTCCCTCTCCACATTTCGCATATTAACAACCAATCATCAGGTTTATATTATTATTATTATTATTAATATTTAGCACCGCGTTTTACTACCCGTTCGGGTTATACGCTTTAAGTACTAATTACGTTAATGAATTAGGAATTGGGAAGGGTGAATTAGAGGAAGTGAACCCACATTTGCGTGGAGGGATAGTGGAAAACCATTTAGGAAAAACCAGCCCCAGTTCATCTGACCGAGATTCGAACCTCGATCTCCCCATCCTCAGCAGTCGAGCTCAACACGATTAGAGCGTTAGCCAACTACGCCACCGAGGCGGGTAGGTTTATATTAATCACCTGACTTGCAGTAAGAGAGAGATGGGGCCAGCCACGTGTGAGTTCAATTTCTATCTGCAGGTGACTCATGTGTGGGTGCCAAAGTGGACAGCTCTGTGTCAAATTCCCATCTCTGTCAATTGATAAGCTAAACGAATACAGATTGCTAACATCCATTGAAGAAAATAATAGTTACATTGACTTCTAAAAAGCAACAAATAAATTAAAATTAAAGGAAAACTATATTATGCTGATAAAAAATAAAAGATCCATAAAAACAAGAATATTACACCAAAGTGAACTACTATAACATAAGTGACCTGGCGGTCTAGGGGTAAGGTGTCAAACTTCTGTGCTGGCGGCCGGGGTTCAATCCTCGGTCCCGGCACAGATTTATCTGATTACCAAACCCTTCCTTCACCTCTGACAAGACATGTGGGGAATGCCAGGCCTCCACCGTGGTTCGGATTCCACGTTAAACTATAGGTCCGCCATTTCATCTCACAATCACCCTACCATTACACATTAGCGTAACCGCGTATAACCCGAACGAGTAGTAAGACGCGGTGCTAATAATAATAATAATACTATAACATTCTGTGTTCACATCATACACCATTTGTTTACTACATATTTATTTACTAATAAGCATTTAAATTTGTATATTACTAGCTTCACATTGTCTAAAGGGTCATTCTTGCTATAGATTAGACTATATATGACAGGAACAGGGTTTGAATCTCCATCAGGTGTACTGAGGGTGGTTTTTACCTAAATGGTTTTCCAATCTTTCTCCATGTAAATATGGGTACATTTCCTCTAAATTTAACCTTTAATATCTCTAATAAATTAGTGTTATTACTACATCAAGGCATATAATCCAAACTGGTATTAAAACGAATGACAATATATCTAGTATATCTAGTTACTCTTTATTCCTTTATTTTATCTTCTAATATTACAGAATGCAATGTCTTTACTTATGCATGTTCTGTAAATACTTATATTTTTCAATTTTTATAGTTGGCTAAACAGATTCCACCATCTATGAAACCACGATTGATTTTTTTTTAGTTAAATTATCTTTTACTTTTGAGTGGCCATCTTCAGAACTAGTGGACCATGGTATTTTATTTATTAATAATATGCATTGATTATTTAAAAAAAATGTCACCAATGCTATCTTTATCATGTGTACTTGTTGATGAACTAATTTGTAGATATTCTGTGAAGGAACAACTGATTTTACTAGCTGTGAATTTGAATATGAAGTGTCTGATTTTAGTATTTTAATTACATTGTTATAATTTGTCCACTCTGAATCTTTAAAAAATATATTTCATTGTCAATATGGTTTGTTGAATGGGTTGCCTATCAACCTGTTGTTTGTTGGAAGATACAAGGAGGTATTTATTCTCTTTGGCTTTGTTTAGAACAATTTTGAATATGTTCTAAAATAATATTTGAAGGTAAACATTAAAAAAAATAAAATTAAGGATTTTATTTTCTTGCAACGTTATGTTAAGTAAGATGCAAATTTATGTTTTTCAAAATGTAAATTTAATAAAAACAAGTGTTTTAAGCCACAAAAGTAACATATGATAGAGTAACCTACAAAGTAAGATCAAAGTCTGATGTTCCATTGTTAATGTTCATGGTTCAAAATTAAATACATTTATGGTTTTAAAATTCAATATATTTCTCCTATAAAGAAGAAACCCGCCTCGGTGGCATAGTTAGCTAACCCACTAGTTTCGTGTTGAGCTAGACTACCGAGGTCGAGGAGATTGAGGTTCGATTCTCGGTCAGGTGAACTGGGAGTGGTCTTCTATAAATGGTTTTCCACTCCCTCCAAATTAATGCGGGTTCATTTCCTTTAAATTAAATATTCTCAATTCCTAACACATTAGCGTAGTTAGTTCCTAAGCGTATAACCCGAATGGGTAGTAAGATGTGGCGCTAAATTAATCAACTTAATTAATAATGCTATAAAGAAGATTTTTAAATTTCAACCAAATTTTACTTCAAGAACAAAATGGCATTTTCAACACTGGTGAGATTGCTCTGATTTTGTCAACACCTATATACCATATCATCTCAGCCATCAAATTCTAGACCTTGTCATCAACTACCTTAAAAACTACAAAATATATTTGTAAAATTTATCTTAAATATATTTTCTTGCAAAATATGATAATTATTTAAAATATATTTCTATACCTAATGTAATTTTTTTTGAACAATACCAAATAATCATATAATTTTTTCATTACTATCAGGGAGTTGAACTGGAACCGGAACCAATAACCAAAATTAACAGTTACTTTTAAGGAATAGGAATCGGAACCAATACACTTAAAACACTACTCCGAAGAACCAGAATTGGAACCGTTAAATAATTTTAGATGCTAAAAGGTTTTTGAAGGTTCCTAGTTTTACAGAAATTTATATAATTTTGATAAGATTCACATTATTTTTTCTTTTGCTTGATTTAATTTTGAAATGTTGTGTTCTCCCCTTTCTCAGTAAGTTCTGAAAAGGCTTGTTATATTTTAGTTTAATACTTTGTTTGAAACCTCTTTTTTAAGGTGATTAGAAAATAGTTAATGAGCCCTTATCAATACACACTAATTAGTCTAGATTTCAGAGGAATGTCATGGCTGTCACATTGGTTACTGTTTTTCACTTTAATATTTAAGTTAGAGGTTTAAGAAGATGTATTTAGCTTTGATGCACAGCAGATAATTCCATAAATCTTAATATAAGTATGATATTTTCAACAAATTAACAAAGTTATTTTAATAAGACTAGATTGGATATTTATATTAGTTTTATAATAAAATGTATTATATGACAGTACTTGGATTTTAGGACACACACTCATGTTAGGCCTTCTCTCTTTTTTAACTCAAAAGGAACGGGACTTTCTCTCATGATTATATTGGAATTTTGTTAAACCAATTAAACAATATATTAGAGAATACTTTTAAAGGAACAAAGATGACTTACTGCCTGTAGTAATAATAAAGGTATTTTTATTGTACACTATCTAAATTAAATTAGAAAAACTTAGAGAAAGAGTAGCTTTTGCCTCTGATACAACACAACCCAAAATTAACTATTCACGCTTATCAGGATAAACTGGATTGTCTTGAACAAAACTATATTAAAGTTCCTTTAATAAATTTTAATGAAAGATTTAAAAGAAAAAAAAGAGGACAGCTATGGACACCACGAATAAGGTTGATTTAATTAATGTTTATTTTTAAATTTATTTTATATTGATTTGATTTAATTGTCTTTTATTTTTGTTGTACCTCTAAATGTAAAAATGTTAAAAAAATAAATAAGTTTATTATTGTCATACGAGATCAATGTTTGTGACTTCCCAATTATTTTATTAATATTATTTCTTTGTCACCTTGATTCACCTGTTCGTGTTATACTCATAATATGTCATAATTACGCCAATGTGTTAAGGATGAGGTAGGTTGTAATTTAGGGAAAGTGTACTCACCTTTGTGTGGAAGTTGAGTGGAAAACAATTTAGGATAAACCATCATCAGTATACTCAACCAGGATTCAACCCCCCAAACTTCCCATCATCGGCAGGGTAATTTATTGAGGAAGGGATGCCAAATACTTTAGAGCATTCGACTACCGATTATGCAGAGTTTTTATCACTGTGTCTTAATATCTGTTTAGGTTATACGTCTAGTTAGTAATTATGCTAGTAGGTTAGGGATTATGTAGGTGTAATTTATAGGAAGTGCACCCGCATTTGCAGTGTGGAAACCATTTAGGGGAAACCACCCTCAGTGCATCCAAGCAAGATTTAACCCCGATCTTTTGTCCTCGGCAATATATAGTCTAACATTAGACAGAGTGTTAGACTGTGTGGCAACTGAGGCTGGTATGTGGATCATTCAAAGTTGGAATGGCTGTCTTACGATATAGGGGTTTTGACTATACACTTAGCCGCTTCATATCTTGCCAATGTTAAAGCATGTTTATTTTTTTGCTACATCTTACTACTCGACGGAACTATACACAAATTTATATTTTAGGGTGGATATATAAAAGGTAGGATTCTTGAGCAAGTGTACCCGCATTTGTATGAAGAAAACTTGGGAAATGATTTAAACTATAGTAAGAGAACTATATGCACATCCAACAGGAACTCAAGCCCCGACCTCTTAGTTACCATAAAGCTAGGATAGATGAAACTAACACCTTTTCCCACATTCTCAGCTGTGTGGGTAGTATATTATAAACTAAACACATCATTAAAAACTACTTTAATATATAGTTAAATATATATATATATATATATATGCACATAGATCTATATTTTAACTATATAAATAAAACACTATCAGTGGGCATGTGGACTTAATGTCAGGTTCATAATTATGTTTTTCCGGGAATAGGCAGGCAATCTTGGCAGCAGGAATTGAGGACATATTTCCAAAAAGGTTTCTGCCTCTCCCTTCACATAAATGCGGGTACATTTCTCATCAATCCTACCATCTCAATATTTACCCTACTACTGTGTTTAAAGCCTGTATTGTTCAGATGGGTAATAATAAGCATTTTTTTTCAAAAGCAACAATCACCAAGAATATGAATACATATTTATTATATTTTTATATGACTATTACTATTGCATTGGCTAAGTATATTCCTTATTATTTTATTGTAACTGTTTTATTCAGGGTTTCACTAACCATTCAAATTGCCATATTTTATATTAATTATTCTAACTTGAAGTTAGAAATTTAGAAAAAATGTACAAGCATTTGCTTAAAGGCAAAGTTGCAAACAATTTCATAAAAACTCCCTTATTCGTTATAGTTTGTTTTGTTTTGCAATTCCACGAAATAATCCTTTGCAAGTCATGTTGGATGTTTTCTTTCACTAATAATTTCTCGTTGGTTGCTTTAAACAAGAACACTCCCCCTATTTCCGCTACAATGATAACAAATCCCAAAGTAGAAAATAACTACTAATGCTCTGGAGTACTATGACAGACTTGATAACTAAAATGCTGTTTTGAAATTGACTCCCGCTGAATCTTAAGTCAAAGTGTTATAACAATCTTGCCCCATGCTTGCATTTAATAAAATTAAGATTTAATATAGATACAAAAATGGTTTGGCTACAATTTTACATAAGTAAAATTTACATTTATAATAATTCTATGTTAAATAATTTTTATTTTCAGAAAAAATATATATATATTCTTCTTTTATTCAAATGACACATTACTACATATTAAAATGTATTTCCAATTTCTTTTCAACATTTGGATTGCATTTTTTTAACCAACTATAAATTCTTAATTTTTATGAATTTGAATTATTTTCAAATTCACTCAAGTGAAATATGACAAGCTGCACACAGGAATCAAACCCAGCACTTTTGACTTTGTGTGACAATGCTCTGCCACTGAGCCATCCTGGATTGAGTCTATATGTTGTAGCTGGTGAAAGTATTCGCCACTTAGAGCTATCAACAATCACAGTCCACGGAAACTCATAACTGACAATATGTTGCCATGCACTTTGTGTTATTAATTCATGTGTATCACAAACTGACACCTGATGGGTATCCCCAGGATGTGTCCTGTTAGCTGAATCAAATACTTGATCAAATAATTGAATTAATAAAACAAAGGACATGCCAGTGTAGTGTCAGCTATGAGTCGCTGTGGACTGTGATTGTAGATAGTTCTGAGTGGCCAATACTTTCACCATTTATCACATTTAGACTCAATACACCAAATAAGTAGTGGAAGATGGCCATGGATACGATACAAACCAGATTGGCTCAATGGTAGAGCAAAGCCTAAAGTCCCAGGTTTGATTTGTGTGTCCGGGTTGTCATTTTTTGCTTAATTTAATTTGACTCAGCTACCAGGACTTATCCTGTGGATAACATCACATATCAGTTTGTGATACACATGCATCAATGATGAATAATGTTTGGTTCTCAATAGATTGATGCAAAACCTTCAGTGGATACAAAGGATAATATCTGTAATGAGATCCAAAGCAATACAGCACTGCCATTTGAATATGTTGATGTACCAGTAATTAAGCAAGAAGTTGAGGTTAGTGGGATATTTATGAATTAATAATTTAGAAATTAATTATCTAATTCAGTAGTTCATATATCTTTTAATGCACAGGTTTTTCATTTGCTTAAGCTAAAAAGTAGTGATGAGTAGAATAGTTATTATTATTATTATTATTATTATTATTATTATTATTATCATCATCATTATCATCATCACCACGTCTTACTACCCGTTCGGGTTATACACACTTACACTAATGTGTAATGGTAGGGTGATTGGGAGATTTAATGGAGGACCTACAGTTTAACGTGAAATCTGAACCATGGTGGAGGCCTGGGATCCCACACATTCACAAGTTGTGATTAATCATGTCTTGTCAGAGGTGAAGGAAGGGTTTGGCAATCAGATAAATCTGTGCTGGGACCAATGATTGAACCCCGCATCCCCAGCACAGAAGTCTGACACCATACCCGCTAGACCGCCAGGCCACCTTAGTTTTAATTGAAGTGGACTTGAAATATCTCTGAGGAGGAGAAAACCACATTGATTTTATCATCACTGGAATATTTGCCCTTACAGGGTTGAATGGTAGTTCCGAGAACATATCAAAAATAAAAGAAGAATGAGAGGTTAGGATATGATCATGGTACTACAAATATATACAAGGTGTGCGTATCTATTGTCAACTGGGAGCAGGGATGATGTAAGAGTTGAGCTCACAGACTAGTAAACACACTATTTAGGCAATTCATCAATTTCTGCTGAGCCAAAAAAATCATGAAAAAATTCAAATGGATTGGACAAAAATAACTCAGATACATTATCTTAGGAAATGATTGAATTAATAGTATGAATGTGGTTTGTACATTCCCAACAAACACATTGGCATACCATAAGAAGTCGAGAGGTGGGGAATGGGACATTTGCCTTCCCCATCCTAGACCATAAATCATTTTAATAAGAACTCAAATTATGTGAAATAAAATATAGAGCAAATAATATAGTTTTTTTTTACACTGAGTACATTTTAAAGCCAGGTTTACATATTGATATTTTAAATGTATACTGCTATACACTTTAAATGTGCCCTTATAATTCCAATTGAAAAAAAAATACAAAAATAATAACTTTGATTATCCAAACCAGTGGCCCCAATTTAATTACAAACTTATCAAAAATCCCACAATCCCCCATTGCTTCTCCACACTCCTTCCTTAAATACAACCTTTCTTCAAATAATTATGTCACCACACTTCTTTGAAAAAAACACTGATTATATAAAATATACATTTTTTATATCTAACAATGTAAGTTTCCTATAACATTATTGATTATGGTCAATCAAGGTTATGTTAAGTCACTCAAATATTAATTGAAAGTACTTGAAATGTTTGCCAGTTTAGAAGACTGAATAATTAACTTTTAAAGACAAAGTTGTCTAATGCAATCAACTGAAAATTGACATAAGATTGACCTGTCACTTCCCCTTTATCTAAACCATAACAAAATAAAGGTACTGTACAAGAAAATAACTTTAGCTAGTTTCCACCACTCTTATGTTTGATTTTTTTTGTTCATACTGCATCTTACTACCAGTTCGGGTTGTATGCTCTTATGTTTAGTTAGATAAGTGGTTTATGACTTTAAACACAGCAAGAATTACCACACCTGGGACTTCAAAATTCTTTGTACCACACCAAATTTAACATAAAATAACTTCAAACTAACTGTGATTTGAATTGACAAAACTATCTGAGCTGTTTAGTCAACACATTGAGGCTTAATGTTATTGTCATCGCTATTTCTTATTGGGAGATGGTGGGAGGACAGAACAGACCTATTTTCACTTTAAATAGAAAATATTTTAAACCGAATGAATAACAAATAATATTGTATGATAATGAAATTAACTATTTATGAATTGCTCCAAACTTGGGTTTTCACTTTTCTGAGTAAAACAATTCAGTTTATTTTATGTTACCAATAGTGTCCCATTTGAACAATCTATTTGGGATAAGGTGGGCTATGATTTTGCCCTGTTTCATCCAATAACGATGCCTGAGCTTAGATAAATTAAAATTTCTTTCAGGTTGTAATACTTTATATAATATATTCTAATAGATTAAAAAAAATCCACAAACTTATTAAAGTTCTACAAAATTTAGAAAATCCTAAACATACTTGAAAACTGTGATCTGCTCATTTATAAAAGGCAAATGTTATGAAAATAGTTCTAAAATTAGTAATAAACTGATTTTTTTTCAAACATATTATACATTTTCTTCAGCCTTTATTTAAGAACCAGAGTAGTGTGTAAATTTAGTAAATTTAAGTGATTGTTACTATACCCACTATAAACTAAAAACAATTGCATTCACAACACTTATTATATTAAATAGTTGTCCAAAGTAATCATAAAAAGAGCTCCAAAAAACTTCAGAATCCATTAATATTCATACATTTTCTTTGGATCCTGCAGTTATTGAACTTAAACCCACCCTTTTCCTTTGCAATTTCATTCTAACTACTTCTTTGATTGTATGGTCTCCTCTGCCCCAGTAGATTTCTGGGTGCATCACTGCACAAATCTGTTTACCTACCTAAAAAACACCATGAATACTACTTTCATCACCAAATTTAAACTCAATCAATCTTCATTAGTGTGTTTATTTCTATATATAAGAGGTGTGGGACATCAGAACACACGTCCTACTAACAGAAGAATGTTTCAAGAGTTTTCATGTAAAATATTTCAGTATAAAGGTACACGTATTTAAGTCTTTAACAAAACAAACCCAATAACACATTTTAACTGTCCAATAAAATAAATCAGCAGGACAGTAGCCAACCCTAATGTATTGTGTTCTTCAGCACTTGCGTTTTGCTATGCATGCCCCATATGGGGGAGATTAGTAGGCCTACATATTCACAAAATAGACCCTGTCTTGAATGATTAATAAAGGGTAATAACCTGCTGCTTGAAACCCACCAACCTCAACCAACTGTAGATTCTAGACAGAATTGCCCCACCACAAATAAGGGGGGAGACACAATTCACAGCCAAACAAAGTACGTAATCACTTGACACCCCCTACACCAACATAAACCACCAGTGACTATACATAAGTCAAAGCAAAATTTTATCAAGTGTACACAAACACTAGCAGCCTCTGAAACTGTACCAAATAATCAAAGTGAGAACAGCGTCTAACTGAAAATGCCATTCGAATTTGGAACTCAAAAGAAAAACTTCATGTAAGATCAGAACTGGAATAGAGAACCTGGAAAAACCTCAACAAACTTTGGTGTCACATAGGAAGACACAAGAACAATCACCTAAAGTTTTTGACGAAACTCAGTTGACAACACCTGATTATGTGGAGAACTCCAAACAACGGAATACCTCCTAGATGTTATTTCATGGGTATTAATAATACCTATCACTTATGACTGCTAGAGATTACAAGAAATAGGATGAATATATGCAAATTGTTTAGAGTAATTTTTGTAATTCTCACAAAGTTTGTTCATATTTGATTTTGACAGGGTCCTCTGAAGGATGGGTTGAATGCACAAACAACCCTGACCTCTTGCACCTCATCATCTCAGCAATTGGTAACTATTTTCAAAACCTCTCTGTCTAATAGATATAAGTGTTAAAATCTTCAATACATTTGGTCAGGTTGGAAATTACTTATTTGAAAAGAGTACAATATTGGACTATGTAGGTGGGGCTGACTGACTCATCCTTTTCTAAAAGCACATATTTTTAAACCGACAACTTTATAAGAGAAATACAAAATGATCTAAAAATATCAATTTTTTTTTAGTGACGACATAATTTTATTAGTATGGGACCAAATAATCAAAAACGGATTTTGAGGTACTTGCCCTCCCCCCTTCCCCCTTGTTCCTCCAGATAAAATGTTGTGGAGGGCCTTCACTGACATTTGAAAATTTAATGCTTTTCAGCTATTGGATTGGTCTCACCATGGACTTTTTTTTGTATAAATTATACTCTTCTAGAATTTATTTAGAATGTTCTTTCTTCACTTTTGATGCTCCAAGGAGATATTTATAAAAATGTCTTCACTAAGTTTTTTAAATTTTAATTTGATACCTTTAGAAGATATTTGAAAATATAAGATAGAAGGGAAATAAACCTAAAGGGGGAAAATTTATTCCAAAGGGGGCTGGGTCATTTTTTTCAGGGACAATACAACCTTTCTCACATACCACCACTCCATGGTGTGATCCCACAAACGAGCTATACTGACTGAGAGGCCGTTGTCGTTAGCGATGCTAGTGCTAACATTTGTGGATAGAGGGTGTCATGGGGTCAGCACAACGAGTCCTCCGGTTGTTAATCTCAGTTTTCTAAACCGAAGCTACTACTTCTTTATTCAAGTAGATCCTCATTCGTCTTCACGAGGCTGAGTTTGACCTCATTCCAGATCCACACTTCAAAGATAAATTTTATATGAGCCGGGGATAAAACCTGGGGCCTCTGGATCTGTAACCAGGAACTCTGACGCCACTCATATCTTTATTTAAAAATGGTTCAAAGTAAATTTTTGGATTGAGAGGGAGGAAGCGCTAGCTTTGTAAGTTTCTAAATGTTATACAAATATATAGCACTTAAAGTATTTAATCCCTGCCCTTAATTACCATGAAAATAAACTCCACTTAACTTCTAAATGTATTTAATACTAATAATCTTTCTCTGTCTACAACAGGGGGCTGTTCTCTTCTAACCTCCCCAAAAAAATTTCACCTAGCTATGACCTTTACTCAATTTAATATTGATGACGATTTTTCACTTTTATTAATCACTTTTCCTCATTAGAATTCATTGATTAGTAAGGTTATATACAGGATGAGGATTTTAAGTTGGAACACACATGATTATCTTTAAAACAAAATATTTTATGAAGAAATGTTTTAAAGAAAGATGGTTTTTGAGAGGGAAAGAGAACAGCATTATTAATTTTTGATTTGGTGGACGCTCTTAAGGTCATTTAAATGTAAACTTGGTTTTTTCAAATAGAAACCTATTTTTTATCAGGTTTTTACTCTATACAAAAGTGCAAATAACTCTTACAAGAAACATTTCTTCATTTGACCTTTATTTTTAAGATATTTTGACATTAAAGAGAGCTTAGACATTTAAATTGATTGGCAACCAAAATATCTCTAGAAGAAAGCATTTTATTTTGTTTACTAACCAATAAAATCCTCGGACCTCTTCCTCACATGAGTTGTGTTTTTGAAAACGGCCCTTACCAACTAAATTGATAACAATCAAACATTTTGTTATTCCTTATAGCCTAAACCAGAGGTGGCCAAACAATCGATCATGATCTACCGGTTGGCTGCGGCTGCCAGTTAAGTCTTTTTAGGATTTAGAGAAAGAAAATGAAAGAGAGTGTTTGCAGATTTTTCTCAATTAACCATTAGAAAATTGAAATATTGAAGCTGTCTGACTGATGATAATTTACAATTCTGCCTTCGTTTATGACAGAGTAATTATGAACTCTCATACAACAAATTATTCTAAGATTAGGCAGTGTCATGAATCAACTTCAAAATTAAGTGTTAATAAGAACATACTTTTTCCAGGGAAATATAAGTCTTTATATGCAATATAATTTTACTATTAAATCAGAAAATTGGGTTATTCATTTTTTGCTAATAAAATAAACAAATATAAGCCTATAGTTCCTTAGTAGATCACAAAAGATTTTTTGGTCACTCTTGGCCTAAATACTCACATAGATGCGTACATTTAATTAAATTGTTCACATATTCATATATACTAACTAATAACCCCTTCTTGAAATTTAACAACTTTTGTATGAAACTTTTTTTTTAAATTATTTGTTTTAGAGATATTCAAGTGTGCCAATTTAAACACCTAACCTATCTTTAATACTGTATGTACTATCTTAAAAATATAAACTAAATAAATAAATGATTCATATAATTCTTTATGATTTGAATAAGAATATACTAAAAAATACAGTTTTCCATTTGAAAAAAATAAGTTTATTTTTAAATGACTTTGAAAGTGTCCACCAAATCAAAAATAAATAATTTTCTCTTTTTTCACCTTGGGCTCAAACAAATTTTCTCTAAAACATATTTTCTTATTATACTTTATTTTAAGATATTTATATGTGCTAACGCAAATGTTTCATCCTATTATATTTGGAAGAAGGTACAGGAAAGGTGAATAGAAACATATAAAAGGGGGACAAACAAAATATGGCCTTTACAATGAAAAGAAGAACACAGTTCACACTTTACACTGCTGCCAATGGACAAAGAGGTAATGGATGTCTCTTAAAGAAAATTGATCGTCACCGCCCAATCCCCCGACCTAGGTTTCATTCTATCGGAACTCATCAGGGAGGAGTGTGAAACGCGCAACGCAACTTCCTAAAAGAGAAAACCAAAAAATACAAAAGAGGAGAAAAAAAGGAAAATGGTAAAGAATAATAATAATAAATAATAGAACACGTAGATAGGAACAAATAAAAGGTATAACAAAAAGGACAAAACAGGAAAAGGACATGGATACGAATATATAATGATATGACTCTATAAGGAAAACCTCTTTTAGCTTTATGAGGCAATTGTATTATATTTGGAAGAAGGTACAGGAAAGGTGGATAGAAACATATAAAAGGGGGACAAACACAATATGGCCTTTACAATGAAAAGAAGAACACTGTTTCATCCTGTAATACTTTCAAATCCAAACAAATTTTAAGAAGGATGGACATCACATCTCCATACAGACCTGATTAAATGTTTCTTATTTTCATAAAAAATTCAAAATTCAAATTAATTTGTTTGAAAAAATTCACTATTCACGTTAAGTCTTAAAACATTCCATTT
>CABFVX010000633.1:108283-220111 GCA_902151425.1 Timema shepardi
CCCCCCCCCCCCCTCCAGTAGGCCGGGTCTGTCAGGACAGCCTGCAGGAGGTACTAGGTCGCTAGTAAGGTAGTTGTGGGGGTTCAAAATAATATGTAGGTTCGTGAATTTTGGTTAACAGAAGTACTAAGGGCTATTACAAAATGTAATGTTAAATGAATTATAAAAGGAATATGAAAGATTGGACGCTCGTACCTGTGGAATAACTGCCTTACTGGTAAAGACTTACTGTTGGAATGACTGACACGGCTCGCAACCCCCACAGAATGTGAACATGAAATCCTGGACTTGATGGTTGCTCAATTGCTACTGATGACCCAAAGATCTAGTCTGCAATGGTCCGGCTTTGAGCAGTGTAATTGGCTTCGAAATGGATGATAATGTGTCAGCCCCGATGCTATCATTCCTCTATAATATTTCTAATTCGTTACCTCATATTTCTTTCGCACTTTCAGTCACAGTATGTTGAAGAAAGTTATGTAAATCAAAACAAACATCATAACAATGCTCAGGGCTGTGACAAAACTTTCTATCTTGAAATATGTCAATGATAAAAATAATATATTTTGATCATCGTATTTTTTTAAATGTTTTTCATTCTCGACCTCATTTTATTTATAATTCTTCTTTTTTGCATTCTTTCAAAAGAAGAATTTTCTCAAATAACAAAATTTACAAATTTGTAAATTACAAAATAATGTACAACTTTGTCACTACACTTGAAAAACTAAGTTTTAATAACCAAGGTTTCCTCTTTTTTTGTTATTGTTGCTGTTATTTTTCCTTCTAACTTGCGAGCTGTAAACTTTTTATCTGAAATTAATTTTTAGACTTTATGTGTGTGTGTTTGTGTTCACACATACAGGGTGTATTTTAATTAGTCTCAAATATTCTAGGGGTGTATTCCAGTCGACTAAACATTAAAAATAGTCCATATAAACATGGATCTAGAAACACTTAGTTTCTGAGTTATTAAAGGTTATCACAGATGGATTGGTTACGAGGGATCCATTGAATGGCCTGCTTGGTTACCAGATTTGAACACAATGGATTTTTATCTCTTGGGACATTTTTAAAATCTATTGCTTACGCAACTTCTGTGCCTGACTTTGAAGCTATAAGAAAGAGTATTGTAAGTGGATGTAAGCAAATAAATAAAACCTTCGGTATAATCAACAGAGTATGACAAAGCATGGAATGGAGATTCAGAGAGTTCACCGAAGCAGGAAACCATTTTGAACAATTTTCTAAACAAATTTTTTTATCCTCTGTTATTTTTTTGTTTTTGTTGAACTTTGCCTTGTTCAATGGTATTGTTCTTCTGTTTGATAGTACTCAAATTGGACGATTAAATGCCTACTAACTCAGAAACTAATCGTTTCTAAACCCATGTTTTAATGAACTTTACTTAATGTAGGTTGATGGGAATATTTCCCTAAAATATTTGACACCAATTAAAAGACATCCTGTATATATTGTACAAAATGGTTATTATTTTGTTTATAAATACACATTTAATACCCAATATTAGTCTGTATTTTTTTTTACTTCAGGGTAAACCAGACATAATAGGGATTCAAGATTCTGTGACAAAGCATATGCTCTTACAAGAAAATTCAAAAAATATTACCTCTCAATCAAATCAGAATGGACACATTGGACTACATTATACTAAACATAATACAAAAGAATATTTATATTTCAACCATGAAGGAATTGAAGCTAAATGCAAAGAAATAGGTAGTACTAGATGTGCTTTGGGAGATTTTTTTTGTATGAAGCCTAGAGGAACTCAGGCAAAATGCAAAGAACAAGGTTGTATTAAATATGCTCAAGGAGGAGGCTTCTGTATGAAGCATGGAGGTATCCAAGCTAAGTGCAAAGAAGAATGTTGTACTAAATATGCTCAAGGAGGAGGCTTTTGTATAAAGCATGGAGGCACACATACTAAGTGCAAAGAAGAAGGTTGTACTAAATATGCTCTAGGAGGTGGTTTCTGTATGAAGCATGGAGGAACTCGGACTAAATGCAAAGATAAATGTTGTACTAAAAATGCTCTAGGAGGTGGTTTCTGTAGGGAGCATGGCGGAACTCGAGCTAAGTGCAAAGAAAAAAATTGCACCAAATACACTCTAGGAGGTGGTTTCTGTATGAAGCATGGAGGAACTCGGGCTAAGTGCAAAGAAAAAGGTTGTACTAAATGGGCTCGAGGAGGTGGGTTCTGTATGAAGCACGGAGGTACCAAGTTTAATTGCAAAGAAGAGGCTTGTACTAAGTATGCTCTAGGTGGGGGTTTCTGTATGAAACATGGAGGTACTAAGGCTAAGTGCAAAGAAGAAATTTGTAATAAACAAGCTCGAGGAGGTGGTTTTTGTTTTAAGCATGGAGGTAACCCAAAAGAAATTCAAAGGAGGAGGTTGTACTGAACATCCTTTTAGTGTAATTTTGGCAGAACCCATAGTTCTTTTTAAGTTTATTTTGTGTACCTTCATGTTAGTAATAAATTGGTATGATTTTTTTTTAAACAGATACTATAAGAAATGATTAAATGAAGTTGTTAATTTCTCTTATAGTAAAAATAAGAGCGATTAATTCTTTTCAACCCCATTATTATCATTATTATTGTTATAAGGTTCTAGTATTTAGCTGTTTCTAAGGATATAAAAAAAATAATGTAAGTATTACCATAAAATAAAGAGTTTCAAGTCTAAATAAGATTTTAAAATGCCTTCTCAGGATAATCAGATATTAAGTTTGTTTATATGACCTATTTGAAAGAAATCTACATACAACCTTTCACATTACTCAGCATTTTATTTCATGGATAGCTGGATGCATAAAATGACCAAGTTTGGTTACCTATGTTCATTAAAAAAAATATCAAACCTAAAATTTTATTTATATGAACTTAATTACATTAATTTAAATTCTACCTAACTATTTGTGAATTAGATTAAGCTAAGATTTTCTATTATTATTTATTCAAAAACCAAATCAGTGAAATTACACAACTATTACATTTACTCATTGTATTGAATGAGTACTTTTTGAACTGATTGATTATATCAGCATGAGTTGTACGCTAACTTGATTCTAGAACAAATACAACACATAACCTTTTGTCCATACATTCATTTACCGTTTATAAAAATTTCGGCCATTATAAGAATTGAAACTTAATTTTACCAACATATTCACAGATTATATATTTTAATTATTAGTTATTATACAGTTAATATATTTTACCATACACTTATTCATGTTAATATATATTTATATTATATCTGTACTATTATACTTCTGTTAGTTTAATGTTAATTATATTATCATTTATAGGTTGGTAGGTAGATACATTTATTAATTGTGTAAATATAAATTTTGTGTTTGATAATTGTTGTTATAATTCCTATTAGATTAGTTAAGATGGCGTGTTTGGTTTAAACCAATCTTACTCCAATTGATTCTGTTTAAAGTTACACTGAATTAGTTTTGGGGTTTGATTTTGAATATGGTGTAGATAAAAATAATTATTTTTTGGTTGAATATGATAGAATTTTATTTAAAAACTGTTGTGTACATAATCAAGTTTTAGTAAAACTGAGCGCTTAACAATTCTCTCCAAATTATTTGTTCTCTGACATCTGTCAATAATACTCCAGTCCATAAATGGTCACTACGTTGAATAATTTAGTGGTGACCTTGATTGAATATTTCTTAAACAAAAAGTGTGATATATACATTCTAGGTACTCATTGGGAGCACATTTGGCTGAACTTAACGTCCAAACGATTTTATGATGCTTCAAAATGAGGAATAACTTCTCCTGATACTGGAATCAAATTAAATTATGTGAAAAATGACAACATACCACAGATAGAATCAAAACACTAACAAATAATGAAAGATGGCACTCTTTGCGAGACGGGTCAAGTTTGCTCAGTGGTAGAGCATTAGCCCGCTAAAACAAAGGTCCTGGGTTCAATTCCTGTGTCCAGGTTGTTATCTTTCACTTAAATGAGTTTGATTCAACTACCAGGACTAATCCTGTGAATACCCATCACATATCAGTTTGTGATACAGATGAATTAATAATACAAAGGCATGGCAGAATACTGTCGGTTATAATTCTCTGTGAATGTAGATATAGTATGATTTTGGTAGGAAGAACAGTAGAAGTTAGTTACTAAAGTTACTAAAACAATGTTAATATATTCTTACATAAAGTCATGTCATCTGCAGATGCTAGTTTTGATAGATATTATCAATACCTATCAAATAACACAATTTATATAAGAAAATATTATCAATGTTGGCCGCAAAGAAATATATTTTGATTTTTTCTACTGTTCTTCCAACCAAAATCAGGGTATAGCTCTGAATGGCCAATATTTTCATCAGCTATCCTATATAGACACAATACACCAAGAACTAGTGAAAGATGGCCCTGGATATGAGACAAACCAAGATGGCTCAGTGGTAGAACATTGGCACACAAAGTCAAAGGTCCCGAGTTCAATACCCCATCCAAGGCCTTTATGATTGCAACACATACAACTTAATCTACCAACTCCATTGTACTATTACTATTAGCACCGCGTCTTACTACCCTTTCGGGTTATACGCACTTACGCTAATGTGTAATGGTAGGGTGATTGTGAGATGAAAATGAAAGACCTACAGTTTAACGTGGAATCCGAACCACAGTGGAGGCCTGGCATTCCACACATTCACAAGTTGTGATTAATACAGGTCTTGCCAGAGGTGAAGGAAGAGTTTGGTAATCAACTCCATTGTAATTTTTGTGATGCTAAGAATACAAATGAACAATCATCGTTTTGATACCAACCACAAGAATTTAGATAAACTAGTTACTTCCCATGCTAACACCAACAATAAGAACTTCTGACTCCTGCTACACCACCAGAGTACTCAGAGCATTCCCAACAGCCACGTGCATTAACTCTCACCTTAGGCAATGAGAACTTGCACATCAATGGGTAACCAAATCCAGACTACCCCCTGGTTTAAATCTTCGAGATAAAAAAATGAATAAAAAAATAGTGATAATAATTTCTTAAATAAATTTATAGTCATATTGTTTTTATTTATTATTTCAAGTATTGTCCCTGTTAATTTTAAATTTATTTTTTAGTTATTAATTTTTCAGTAAGCTATTTATCTTTTCAAACCTCATTTCCTTAAATCAATTTAAATTATTATTATTAGCACCGCGTCTTACTACCCGTTCGGGCTATACGCACTTACGCTAATGTGTAATGGTAGGGTGATTGTGAGATGAAATGGAGGACCTACAGTTTAACGTGGGATCCGAACCACGGTGGAGGCCTGGCATTCCCCACATTCACAAGATGTCTTGTCAGAGGTGAAGGAAGGGTTTGGTAATCAGATAAATCTGTGCCGGGACCGAGGATTGAACCCCGGACCCCCAGCACAGAAGTCTGACACCCTACTCCTAGACTACCAGGNTAAATCTTTGCCGGGACCGGGGATCGAACCCCGGCCGCCAGCATAGAAGTCTGACACCTTACCCCTAGACCACCAGGTCACCATCAATTTAGAAACACTGCAAGTTTTCAGTTAAATTTTTCAAATCATTCTAGAATAATGTAATTCAATTGAATATATTTTTTGTGTTTTGTTTATTTTTAATGTGTTTCTTCAAATGATAGAGGAATATTTCCAAAAATTTAAAACAATATGTAAATGTAGAAGTGTGAAGGGATATAGTTTAAGAAGAGAAGAAATGAAGATAGAAGTGGGATTTTCTTCCAAGGCTGTATCCGAATAGTCTACTTATGCGACGTCGCGTTGGCTCGTGGCGTTGATAGCTGCATTGGCAATCACGTGGCCAAGTGTAGATCTGTCCAAATAGTCGCGGACTAGACCGATGCAGTTTTCATGAGGTCTTGGTAACCATGGATACGAAAGCTACGAGCCAAGCGGTGTTGGTGCGGTGTTTGACTTGGCAATTGTTTTAGTATTATCGTTTCGTCTGTTGAGCACCGACTTACACAAATTATTCGGTAGGAAGCAGCACTGTGGGCTCAAGTGTTTTGCCGTTCAAATAGTTTGATGCAGTTTTCACTATGAAAACCGCGAAAAGTGTAAAATTATCAAGACTGCATCAAGTCAAGTGTACTTGACTATTCGGATACAGCCTTAGGCCTAACCTAACTATACTTTTAGGTTGGCTTCCTTCACTATCAATTACATTACATTACATTACATTATTGTACAGTGTTTCTACACTATCTTAATATACATTTCCAAGTAATTAGGCACTAATTCATTTTATCACTAGCTAAACTCTGCCTTAAAATATGAGTAAAGACTGACCCTGAGCGAGGAAAGATTGTTGGATAGCTCAGTAGTAAGAGCATTGGTATACTAAGCCAAAGGTCCTGGGTTTGATCCCCGGCTTCAGGTCTAATTTTTTAATTTAAAAAATATGATATTTAGATGCAGATAAAACCAAAATTAACAACTATAATAGCTTGGTTATTTATTCATCTTGAGATAATGCATTTGTACATTGTTGTACTATTCATATAATAAAGTCTCTTGAGTTATAGATGATTGCATTATCTGATAGCCCGCAATCATTTTATCACTTAATCATAGCTGATAATTTTCCCCACATATATCAACAACTCTCCCCTAAATTATTAGTGAAGAATAGCCTTGAGCTTGAGGTAACTCCCGGGTAACTCAGGGATAGAAAAAACAGTGGTGTACTAAACCAAAGGTTCCAGGCTCGATTCTTGTTGCCATAACCGTAACTAACAACTAAAATAGCTTGGCTATTTAATTAATCTAGTTAAAATACTGTTAGAGTCTTCAACAATATTAAAAAACATGAGTCTTGTTTCAAATAAATAAATTGAAAGTAAAAGGGAAAACTCTACCCCAGATGCTGGGCTTTAATTTAGTGTATCACTTTTTGACTTAAAACACATTTGGACTGCTAAAATTTTACTTCCAAGCAAATGGTGTTAGTTCGTTTTAGGCCATTTTCAAGCCAAGAAAAAATTTGAAGATTCAAATTTGGAATCGTTTCAAATTCCATCTGTTTAGAAAAGACTTCTTTTTGTCATTGTTCTAGAAAGTCCTATGTCCTTAATAGAACAGAGTTGTTTCAGATAAAAGATTCCATATTTAAAATATAACATAACCCGCCTCGGTGGCGTAGTTAGCCAACGCGCCAGTCGTGTTGAGCTAGACCACCGAGGACAGGAAGATCGAGGTTCGAATCTCGGTCGGGTGAACTGGGGAGGGGGTTTCCTAAATGGTTTTCCACTCTCCCTCCACGCAAATGCGGGTTCACTTCATCTAAATTCAACCTTCCCAATTCCTAATCCATTAGTATAATTAGTACTTAAGCGTATAACCCGATCGGGTAGTAAAACGCAGTGCTAAATGAAAATAAAATATAACATGAAGGTATATGATGAGAAAATAACTTTAAATAAATTAATCCTTAAAAAAATCCAGAAATTAATTAAATAGTTAAATAATTGTTACCTGTCCCATTAAAAAAATCCCGCTATTCCACCAATCAAAGCAAGTAGTTTTTTCTACCTCTTATGAGAATACATCATCACTCTTAAGTCTTGGACTTTTTGTCTGCTGCTCTATTATTAGAATGCTGCAGCAGTTTTGTTGTGATAACATTTCTGTGTAGTAAATGTACGAACAATAATTATCCTAGCCCATGCCACCAAGGGTGGGCTGTTATTGACCCATGTGAATCTCATGCTTACCACTGGCCTACGTGGCAGCAAGCAGACTACTAATCTCTTTTGAAAAATGTTTTTATTTTTATACATTTTCAGTCATTATTTAAAATTACATCACACTGTTGTGCTTTTGAATTTAGTACACATTTAAAAAAAGGATGTAAGATTCCATTTAATACTTTCTGGACCAAAAAAATGCAAAAATAAGAGTTTGGCTCAATTGACTATCAGGCTTGAACTGGTAGCTGCAAAAAACAAAAACAAAAAAACCTACAACTTTGTTATTTAAGTTTTATTTAATTCTTCTTTGTGTTTAGTTTTGTCTCACCTTAATCATACATATTTATGTTCTTAATGTGCTTTTGTTTTTGTGTCATGATACACATGAATACGTTTGTATTAAATTCATATCTTTTGTCTCTGGTCATGATACTTAAAACAAAATCATGTGTTATTAAATAAATATTTACGATATTTGTGATAATTGTTTTTTAAAGGATAGTGACTTGTTCCATAGCTCATATTCAATTTATTTGCTAATTTAAGTAAATTATTAATTACTAAAGCCAATATTTGTAAATATCATTTTTTGCTATGTCATTGATCATTACAAGGTATTGTAAGTTTTTGTTTGTACTGCACTTTCTCTTGTCATTCATCTCAATTCTAAAAGTGACACTCCTTTTCTCTATGATCGTTCAATAATGTATTTTAATTGCAACGACTGTACTTTTAATATATTATCTACTGTATAGAAGATATTTTTTAGAAAAAGATAAAGGCTATTACCTATTTAAATGATCAATTGTGTACGCCAATCTACACAGATTGAGCTCAAATAATTTACCATGTTTAATATATTATTTTTATACTGTATTCAATGTACGGGTGTATGTATGTATTAAGACTTCAAAACTTTAGGAGGTAGCCACTAACATTTAAATTAAAACAAAAATAAGTGTGTTATAAAATAAAGTATCATTTAAAAAAAGCCAACAAGTAAGCTATGATTCAGTATCTTCTGACAATAAATCATCACTTTACATCAACGTGTTATAGATATAGTCCAATAAACTCACTTTTGTCTAACATACTTCCATGTAGTGGTTAGGTCAGTGAATACGGCCACCTAGTAGACACTTAATATACTTTGATTATGCAGAGTTTTGGGTTGTGATTTGTAAATATTAAAGGCTGTCTGTATTTATTTATATGTGGTTGTGCCAAAAATGGAATTCATCGCTTGTAATGAAGTAATTGGAACCAACAATGTATTCATACTTTAGTATTAACAATGTGCGATGAAGTCAGGTAAGATTGTGCTTGAAAATTACAGGTAATAAAATAATAAACTATTAAACTCATAAATTCTATCTTAGTTGTAATCTAGTCTATAGTGGACTTACCACTTTTTTGGTTTTACATGACAGCTAGCAGAAGCTAGCAAATGGTATCAGTTACGCCAACATTGTCTAAAAATAACTTTTGTCACCATATTTGGAAACAATTATTATTTACTAATTACTACTATTATAATTACTAAAAATATTATCAATCACTTTTAACAATACTTCCTCAAAGATTACAGTATAATTTCTCTTTTCATAATCAAATGTAAGAAAAAAAAGTCTAGTGATTTCATTTTAGTTTTTCTTTTCATTCTTGTGGCAATTACCGGTTAAATAGAGCGTGAAATTCTACATTTAATGTTATTATATTCAGATATTAATATTTTTATAGCTGCCCTCGTATATCTTTAACATAAATAAATGGTTTGTGATAATAAAGAGGAAATAACATTCAAAATGTTTGTGAAATAATATAAAGTTTAAATCTTGTAAACAACGAGTATTAACACAATGGCCGAATCACTTCCAGAAGACCTCCTTTTATTCTACGTCATCTACTGGCTTTTACCCAGTGGCCATCTTTGTTTACAAGAAATAAGGCCACTTTTAACGTCCTCTTGCTTTTAATAATTAATTTTAATTAAACAGCAAAAGAAAACTTCAATATTAAGCTACGAACTAAACGGTTATTCTCATAACCAAAATATTACACTTTTAAAATACAGTATAACATTGAATTATCGTATAAAATAAAGTTATTAAAACCACGTGCGTCAATCAACAAGTTGAACAAAATACTTTATATAGTTTAGTACTATTTATTGGTATTTATGCGTGTCTATGCTACCCGTTAATAATTTTATTACTAATTTGAATAGTACAGTGTCTTTTTTGAACATTAATTTGGCTAGTTAGTAATCTGTGTGTTCTTTTGTGAATATTATTTCGTTGTGTGAGCGTGTTATCCTCAGAAAATAAACGGATTTTTTGGTGATCTTTGAATAATTATTTATCTAATATAACATTAAAGCGTGTGATAAAATAAAATAGCGAGTGTTTCTCAGTGATCTATATACTTTATTCGAAAATTTAAGTCTATCAAGACTATAAAATAAATCTTTTAACCCCAAGATGGTGTTGTGTTGCCCTCTAGGCCAAACCTCGAGTTTTAAAATTTTTATATTTCAAAAAAATCTGTGAAGTGTAATGAAAATTACTTTCGAGTCTTTATCTAGTGTTTATTAAATAAATACCAGACTAAGACTTCAAGTTATAAGTTATTGTATTTTTATTAGAAACTTTGTTACAACTGTTTAAGAGGAGTGAATCTAAAATAGATTTTTGTTAGTTAGGATAGCTTTTGATTTGTCATTGTTATTTATTTTATAGGCCTAAACATATTTTCTAGGATATTGATTGATATTGATATATTGTTAAAACTGTTTAAGAGGAGTGAATATGAAATATATTTTTGTTAATTAGGATAGTTTTTGATTTGTCATTGACATTTATTTTATAGGCCTAAACATATTTTCTAGGATATTGATTTTTGTTTGTTAAATTATTTAAAGTCATTATAAATAGGCCTACATATTAAAACAATATAATATAACAGATTGTAAAGGAGAGCACAAGCCTGAGGTTGTGTAAAACTTTGGTTAAGTTATTAATCTGTCGTTTTGGCAAGACAATTCAACATTTACTTGTAAGAGGCGGTCGACGAATGATGGCAAAAGCTTTATAGTTTTGCATGCTGGTTCAAGAAAGGGCTTTGTGGAAGGTGCTGAATTATTATTTGCATCAAAGAAGACCACAGGAGATTATCACGGGGAAATGAACGGGGAAAATTTCGAAACCTGGATGAAAAACCAGCTACTGATTAGCCTCGAGGAACCTTCCATTATTTTTCTTAACAATGCTCCATATCATTCTGTACAGGTTAGTGAAAACCTCATACAAGCTTACACAACGCACACACATTAAAGGCATTTTCACTCCAAAAAGTGTTTAAACACTTTCACAACTGTAATTTCCACATTTTAAAAATCAATCTTATTATCTAAGCTAATTTGTAAAATAGATTTATACACTAAAGTCTTTAAGTATCTCTATATCAAGGATGTCTAGTCACAACACCAAAACTTTCTTTTTGTCCTTAATTGGTTTTATCCAAGTTTTGTAAATAAAATTTTAATATTATATGTGAATTTTAGACTTGTCAAGCCATGTTTTAATATAGTTGATGTTAATCACTTTATTGTAGATTTTTTTTAAATATTTTGTAGCTCATTAAAAGCAAAGCAAAATAAAATCAATGTTTTTTAAATATTAAAAGTCAAATCCATATAACTATTTAGGAGTTTTCTATCCAAGTTTTAACTTTATTACCACTCCTTACTTTAAACTACTTTAGAATGTTTTCTGATTATTATTATTATTATTATTATTATTATTATTATTATTATTATCGCACCGTCTTTATACCCATTTGGGTTATACGCACTTACACTAATGTGTAACGGTAGGATAATTGTGAAATGAAATGGAGGACCTACAGTTTAACATGGGATCCAAACCACGGTGGAAGCCTGGCATTACACACATTCACAAGTTGTGATTAATACACATCTTGTCAGAGGTCAAGAAAGGGTTTGGAAATCAAATAAATTTGTGCCGGGACTGAGGAATGAACCCCGGACCCCCAGTACAGAAGTCTGACACCTTACCCCTAGACCACCAGGTCACCAACATGTTGTAATACTCTTAAAAATGTTTGACTTTTTTTTCTATTTGTAGTAATTAATATTCAGATTTTTCACATTCATTAATGTTGTTAATAATACTAATATTAACAAAAAAATGGATTTTTTTTATAATTTTCTAGAAGAAAATTGGAATTTATTTATTAAAACTTTATTTATTACAATAAAAACTGATATGGGATTAAATGATATTTTTTTTTAAAAATATTATATTCTTGAAAAAATTAATAATACTAGGCCATCAACATATCAAGGTCAACAATATATAGAAAATAAATAAAACAGTCATATAGGTTTCTTGTATAAACTTAAAATTTGACTGTCAGAAGTGACAGCTGCTAAACACATGGTTTTGCAGATCATATGGTCCGGCGTAGGGATACATAATTTGGTCTGGTCACTTTTCAGAGCTGTCAGATGTCAGCTGTGAGCTGTCAGTCAGCACCAAAGAAGTGGTATGAGCACTGTACCAACTCTAAGGAAATGTTTTCCTTAACCACCCCTCCATTCTTCACCACTACTAGCGCCACCCCTTGGCTAATATTAGAAACAAGTGGCATGATGTTAGAAAGAGTTGGAGAAAAAAGGGGGGAGGGGAATAGCTACATTACTCTGAAAATATAGTGATAATGCTGTGGGAATGTGAATGCATTACCTCTTAAGCTTGGTTTAAAGAATTGTATAGAAACATTAGCTCCTACTAAACTAGGCCACTGGGTAAGATTAGAGTGACTGTCTCTGGAGAGGTGGGTGGAGGGTGAATGTGTGTGTAATTTTACTGTCTATATAAAATTTTTAACGGTTTTGGTTTTATATTAAAAAATAAATGTTGGTATGCTAACTTAAACAAACTACTGTTTCCTGAGTTATTTTGTATTTATAAACATATATAAAATTTCCTGGCCCTCCCTACAGGAATACAGAACAACAGAATAACTCAGGAAACAGTTAAGTTTTTACATTAACATAACATTTATTTTTTAATATAAAATCAAAACCCTTAAGGCAATTGGCCCTTTTCATTTGGTGTGGAAATGCAGAACCGTGAAAACAAATGGTTATCTTCAAGAATTTTTATTGTTTTGCAATTTTTTTTGGGGGGGGGGGACGGTTTGTTCTAGAATAGAAGCATGTTGATTTAAGTTATACTTTTTATATACATATCTATATAATTCTAACAGTGATCATATATCTATAAAATTGACATTTTTCAATATAAAACTGCCGGCTGCATAGCAAAAAAATAAGAAAATACACAATAAATAAACATCGATATATTATATTAGAAGGGGTGTTGAATATCAACATAAAAATGTCACTTGTTGGGACTTGAGTAACTCCATCCACTCAATAGAGCATTTTAGTAGATGAGCCTTGACCTGCAAGAAGATGGGCAGTGCCTTCTAATATTCTTTAATGTCTTCTTTGACTTTTGTTTTATTACTATCTATGATGTATATCTGATCTGTACTATTGATTACAAGAATGAACAAATAATCATGAACAACTTTGTTTAGTGTTTTAAATATGTACAAGATATGGAAACCATTAATTGATGTCATAATACCTTTTACAACAGGTTATGGGCCCAGATACGTTTTTAAGGTTCAAGTGAAAGTTTAAACAGAAGTTTTGAGTGTTATTCGTGATCGTTTGTCTGCAACATTACATCAGTTCGTGTTGGTTAGCTTCTGATTCGATTGAACTCAAAAATTGTGCTCGAAATGTCATCAGTTAATGTCAGTAATTATAAAATAGAGCCATTAAATAAAAATAATTATGATACATGGGAAATACAGGCAAAAGCAGTCCTCATTCGTAGTGGACTTTGGTGTTACGTGAGTGGTGAAACATCAATACCTGCAGAAGAAGCAGATAAGAAGAAATGGCAGGAATATGACTCACATGCAAGGTCAGATCTAATATTGATAATATCCCCAAACGAACTAAAACATGTGAAAAATTGTGACACATCGAAGTCATTATGGGACAAATTGAAAAGTGTATACCGAAGTCGAGGTCCTGCTCGTAAAGCCACATTACTAAAACGACTCGTTCTGCACAAGATGAAGTACAACGATGATATGAGTACCCACCTAGATGAGTTCACAGATGCTGTAGATAAGCTCCAAGATATGGGAATAGAGATAAACGGTGATTTGTTGAGCATCATGATGCTCTACAGCCTATCCCCTGCCTACGAAAACTTTCGTATAGCAATTGAAAGTAGGGATAATTTACCAACTCCTAGTGAATTAAAAATCAAGATTATGGAAGAATCAAATGCTAGACACAAGGATGACCTCAAAGATAAGCATGAGGATGCATTTTTTGTTAAAAAATTTAATAAACATCACCATAAAAAATTTAATTCAGGTCAAAATCACAAAAAATTTCGATCTGGTCAAGGTCATCAAAATAAAAATAATAGTGGTAACATGAACTGCCAAAGATGTAAAAAGTCTAATCATAGGACAGAAGATTGCTGGTTCAACAAGAAAAAGGAATCCACCTTCAAAATTGAAGAATGTCTTTCAATAGGCCTACACCCATCACCACCCATGAATTCTATTTGGTGTCTGGATAGTGGATCTACTTCACACATGTGCTATGACCAAACAAAATTTTCAAAACTATCTGAGCCAAATGATCATGGCATTCTCAAGCTCGCATCAGAGGAACACACTGCAACTATTTCAGGTATTGGTCTAGTCAAAATTCAGCTCAATGATGACTCAATAGTAAATTTACCTGAAACTTTGCATGTACCAAAATTGACCACAAATCTTCTCTCTGTTGCAAAAATTACTGATAAAGGTTTTAGTGTTATTTTCAAGAAGTATTACGCGCAAGTTGTAGATGATCATGGTAATCTTATTCTAAAAGCAACACGATACAATGGTCTGTACTGTTTTGATGCAAACATGTCAGAATATGCAAATTTATCTTCAGGTATTTCTGAAAAGTCAAAAATTGAAATGTGGCACAGAAAATTGGGTCACATAAATGAGTCAGATTTAAAATTGGCTCTAAAAGATAATCGCCTAAAAGGTTTGCATTTTAACACCAATGAAAGTCTTGGTGAGTGTGAAATATGTATTAGAGGAAAATTCACCAGACTACCTTATCACATTAGGGAACAACCGAAAAGTGTAGATAAGCTGGAAATAATACACTCTGATGTTGTAGGCCCCATGCACACCACTTCACCCGGAGGCTCCAGATATTTTGTTACCTTTATTGATGAGGGAACTCGCTATACCAGAGTATATTTCCTGAAAAATAAAAATGAAGTCTTAAATACTTTTAAAGAATTTAAAAATGAAGTAGAAAATCTGACAGAAAAAAAGATTAAATATCTTCAAAGTGACAATGAAAGGGCAGAATATAGAAATTTAGAGTTTGACAAATTCTTATCAGATTGTGGGATTAGAAGACGTCTTTCCGTTGTAAGATCACCCCAGCAAAATGGATTGGCCGAACGAAAAAATAGGTCACTGCAGGATAAGGCCAGATGCCTACTACTGGAATCAAATTTGCCCCACTCATTTTGGGCTGAGGCCATCAATTGTGCAAATTATTTATTAAATCGCAGCCCATCCAGGATTCTGAAAGGTGAAACTCCATATCAAAAGTGGACTGGTCATGTACCTTCAGTTCATCATCTTCAAGTTTTTGGATACAAAGCGTTCATGCACAACAAGGACCCCAACAGAAGAAAATTTGATTCAAGAGCCAAAGAAGGCATTTTTGTCGGATACTCTGAAGTATCAAAGGCCTATCGTATTTGGGTGCCATCCCAAAGAAAAATTTCAATAGCGAGAGATGTAAAAATAATTAACAAGCTCTACTATGAATCCAACCAAGAACCCTCAAGGTGTGATCCATTCAGGGAAGAATACTGTGAACAACAATCAAATACGCCGAAAAAGGAAGAAAACAGTAACAGTCAAGAGATTTCAGTAATAAGGAATGACGAAAATTTAGATGAAATTAATGTAGTCGCAAGTGACAAAGAAGAAAACAATGAAGGATCTGAAGATAGCTTTGAGGAAGAAGAAGTTGAGGAAGAAGGACAAAGATGTTTAAGACCAAGAGATACAATTAGACTACCCCCTTGGATGAATGATTATGACATGTCAGCATTATGTGAAGTTAAGGAAGCTCTAGAAGGGCCAGATGCGGAAGAATGGCATGAAGCCATAAAAAATGAAATCAAAGCCCATATAAAGAATGATACTTGGGAATTAGTGACAAAACCAAATGGAGCAAATGTAATAAGTTCTAAAATGGTGCTAAAAAATAAGTATAAACAAAATGGCGATCTTGAGCGGAGAAAAGCACGTCTTGTAGCTCGAGGATTCTCACAAAGACCAGGACTCGACTATGGAGAGACGTATGCCCCAGTCGCCAGATTAAGCTCTATCAGAACTCTTCTTGCTGTAGCAGTCGAAGAAAATCTAAAAATAAATCAACTTGATGTCTCAACAGCTTTCCTTAATGGGGATATAGACGAAAAATTATTTATGCAAAAGCCAGAATTTCTAGAAAAAATCTTATGCAACATCATGGTTGAAGAAAGTGCTAATGAAGACTCCACCATGTTCAAAAAGGTAAAGAAAATGCTTGAAGAGCTACGCAAACAAAATGGTGAAAAGGTATGTCGTCTTAAGAAGGCGTTGTATGGACTAAAGCAAGCAGGACGCCAATGGTTCTGTAAATTAGATTCCAAACTTTGTAAATTAGGATTCATCCCTTCACAGGCTGATCCTTGCATATACATTATGATCAGAGGAAGAGAAAAAATACTGGTTGCAATTTATGTAGATGATGTAATCATTGCATCAAATAGTCAAGAAAAATTGAATCATATAAAGAAGGAGCTTTTGAACGAATTTGAAATGAGAGATTTGGGAAATCTCCAATACTGTCTTGGTATAGAATTCGACTGTAAAAATGGAACTATTTCAGCTTCACAGAAGAAATACATTGATGAGATCCTTCATAAATTTAATATGGAGACCTGTAATCCTGTGAAGACTCCCATGGTTCCGGGACTAAAGTTTACCAAGGCGTCAACAGAAAACCTGCCAAATTTTCCATACCAAAATCTGATTGGAGCCCTTATGTATCTCGCAACAGGTACAAGACCGGATATTTCACATTCGGTAAGCTACTTAAGTCAATTTAATAATTGTTTTTCTAAGGAGCATTGGCTAGCAGCAAAAAGGGTCCTCCGTTACCTTAAAGGTACCAAGGAACTGTCTCTGATCTTCCAAAAGACTGGAGAACCATTGACCGGATATGCTGATGCAAATTGGGGATCATGCTCCAGTGATAGAAGATCGTACACAGGATACTGTTTTAAGTATGCAGGTTCAATGGTCAGCTGGGAATCCAGAAAACAAAGAACCATTGCTCTATCTACCCAAGAAGCTGAGTACATGGCCTTAACAGAAGCGGCAAAGGAGGCAATGCATTTGAGGCAACTGCTGAACGACATGGGATCTTGTCAACAAGCCATCCAAATCTTCAATGACAACATGTCTGCCCAAAACTTGACAAAGAATTCTATAATAAGTTCCCGATCAAAGCATATAAGTATAAAAGAACACTTTATTCGTGAGAAGGTTCAAAATGGGGACATTGTTGTGACATACAAGCCGTCTGAATCCATGGAAGCAGATATTTTTACAAGGGCTAATAATCATGAACAACTTTGCTTTGTGTTTTAAATATGTACAAGATATGGAAACCATTAATTGATATCATAATACCTTTTACAACACTTGTTCTTGAAAAAACTTAAATTTCCAAACGTATGATTTTTCTGCAAGACCTGTCGGGTAGCTAGCGCCATCTACGGTTTCTGTGGTTCATCTGTTCTGGTTGACGCGGCTGGATACTTTGGTTGTCCACCTGACAAACTGGCACAAGAAGTTGTATGAACATGGCCGCCATTCCTTCTAAAGAGTGACGGCTCCCTTGAGGCGCTGAGGGAGTTTTTTTTTTACACTGATACATGCGAGGTATTGTTTATTCTTTTGCGTTATTGTGGTTTGAGAAGAATGGCAAGAAAAGGAAGTACATGTTTGACTGTTGTGCAAAAAGAAATAAATGTTAGGAAAAGGGAGGAAACACTTTAAAAAAAATTGATGTTAGCTCAAAGCTATGTAATTTATTTCAGCACCGTGTCTTACTACCTGTTCTGGTTATACATCAAAGTCATTTAATATATAGTAATAATAATAATAGCTAAAATAGTGGTTTTAGGTTTGTATGATAAAATTATAAAAAAGGTTACTAACTAAAATCTAAAGAAAATCCTATTATATCATGATATAATTTTTCTGCATTTTTTTAGCACAGCGTTTCACTACCCGTTAGTGTAATTACATAAGCGTATAACCCAAATAGTTTAGAGATTAGGAAGGTTTAGTTTAGACGAATTGCACCCTCATTTGCATGGAGGGAAAGTGGGGAAACAATTGAGGGAAAACCACCTTCAATAAACTTGACTAGGATCGAACCTAGATCTCCCCATCTACAGCAGTCGTACAAACACGAGATTAGCGCGTTAGACCATGTGGCCACCGAAGCAGGTCTTCATTTTATTCAGAGGTTACAAAGAGTAATGTTGTAGACAAATAAGCATTCAAATATAATCATTCTTACAAAATTCAAATGATTGAAAACTCGGTGTTTTGATTTTGTTAGTAGCTACAGACTACTGTAACTATACAAATTGACTGGCTGGAGTTGGGGTCGATCGGTAATGATATCAGTCTGTAGCATTGTCTGAAAAATATATATGAAGAAAGCCTACCTTTCTCTATTGTTCCACCCGTTTGCGTGTTATTAGCTAACATGAGGAGGGTAGCTATTTTCCTCCCCATCACCACAATATCAGGCAGCTGTTAACTCCTGACACATTGAGATCCTCGGACAAAACACACACACAATATACAATTTAATTTTTTTGCACCCAAATGATAATATTCATATCAGCAAAACTACTGTTTCATTTCGGGATATCTGTTTTCAGCCATCTCAAACCATAAAAAAACTCACTATGGTACAATTATTAATGTTGCTACCAGAACACGGGGACCAGCCTCCAAGCCAACCCTACGCGCAGCCCCGTTAATCGACCTTTGCTAGCGATATTCCACTCGTGTCCAATTCACAAAACCATAATTATTAAATTGAATTACATAAGCATCAAGATAAACCCATAAACTAATTACAACTTACCCTGCTATTGTTACTCAAAGTTCGGGCATAAAACAATAAAACTCCTGACTAAACGATTATAGTATTGTGCTATGGAAGATGATGTAAAATATCTTTATAAATTAACAAAAGTAAGATGGTAACAATGTAGCGTTGGAGGTGAGAGTAGAGGGGTAGGAAGACCTTGGAAGCTACGAATAATTCCATCTTATTTAGCTGCGATGGCAGCATAATGCAGAAATTATTAGCTTTAGATATTTGCCACATGTTCACATCCAGCTTGATAGAGGGTGCTATCAATTGATTACTTACAAATGCCCCCAACACATGTTTTGAATCTATCCTGTGCATGAGGGCTCCGAACACAGACATTCAAAATCATGTGTTTGCAAGTTTGCATGTCTTAAAGTCGACTTATCGTTTTCCAATGCTCAATTAGAACAGTCTACCATTTCTTTTCTTTCAAAGTAGAGTTGTCCACCCATGCGTTGCAGTTTATGCCTTAAGGCGGCCTTATACCGGGGCAACAAGAGGCAATATGTAACATGCTACATATTGCCTTCTGTTTCCTTTGCTGCATGTGACCTTTCTACAAAAGTTGCTTGGTGCCAAGTGTTGCTACCTTTCCGCCAGCAGTGGGTTCAGAGGTAACAAAACCGTACGACTTAGTGTATTGTTTGTTGTATTCTGTACCCCTATTGTGAGTTTTTTTTATTGTTCCTAGTACTTAACTTCATTGTTTCGAGATCGATTATTCAAATGAGAAAAAACAAGTTTAATGACATACTTTGGATCACCGATTAGTTGATTATAAAAACAAAAAGAAGGTGGCTATTTTTTAAAACTTGTCGGAGAGCTATCAATTGTATATTGCAAACTAATATCCATATTAAAAAATCTGAAGTAATTGAATTGCATGTTGTAATAATTAATTTATCAGATTGGAATGAAATATTACAATAATTTGGTCAATAAATCCCTTTCTAAATTATTTTAGCGTAAAAGTAAAATTAGAATGTGTTTCAACTTGTTTTCACGAATGCATATTAATTGTAACTTGAGTGATGTTCATGGTGAATAAACATATGTTAATTATTTAGAGATAGTTATAATTAATGTAATATCTTATTAGAGTATTCAAGACAATTCAATAAATAGATAAGCATTATTATAATGAGTGTGACGTCCCAAATTTAAAGAAGAAAATAAATAATTCTCCTTTGTTGCCAATTTCATCACGAACCCAAAGGTCAGACAAAAAATATTACTGAACAATCACAACTAGTTGTGATACTAAATCTTGTTGGGATAAATTTCGTCCTACAAACACTTGTCTGTTCCACCCCCTTCATCACCTCCTCCGAATCTTTACCTCTTCGGCAAGAATAAAATAAGCCGCGGCTGCATTTGTCGTTATGTATGACAGCTTTTAGCAGAATGGCAATTGGAAACTGAGGCAATTTTGTTGCTTTGGTGTAGATGCTTTGTAGCAAGCTACAGAAATTGCAAGGAGCTGTGTTCTCTGACATACAACATTGAGTCAACATGTTGTCTCTTGTTGCCTTGGTGTAAGGTCGCCTTTATACGTGTGAGCTGAGCCTCACTCCGACAAACCAATAGGTAGGAAACGAATCTCAATGATATTGCTTTTAGGTTGAATATGGTCATTATGTTGAATGGGCCCACTAGAAACTAGGTGGATATGTTTTCAGTGAGAAAATGTTTTGTGTGCAGTAACATATCAGGGCTGAGCTTGCTGTGGGAAGTTTTGATGATATCATAACGAGACCTCTCACACTGGGGTCGCCCCATTAGATTGGAGGCATGCAGAACGTCTTGGAATTTTGGGATCAACGAAGGGGCCAGTCCAGGTGTGGGCCAGTGAACAAAAGAGCTTACTGTCATAAGTGTGATATGCTACGTCCAAATCCACCAAATGTGTTCTGTGAACGACCCGATATCGTTTATTCCCAACTGACCCATTTCATCAGGTGTCGAAATAGACACAAGCCAGCCTCTGTTCATATACACAACTCCAATTTGCTTGGTGCCTCTTCTCTCTACATTAACTGGAAGAGTACTTTTCATGCCCAAAATGAGTCCTGACTATGGCCTAGCTTATCGCCCATAGTCGTACACGTGGGGGTTCACCACATCTTTTTTCAATAAGACAATCTACCATTTCATGAAGGTAGGAGCAAATATCGTACTCTTCAAGACCACTCTTTCTCCTTAGCTTGAGGTTCTGTGGAAATGAACTCTGGCTGTGTTCCCAGACACACTCTTTTTATCTTCACAGGAACGGCTCCCTCAAACGGCTTTCTCATCTGTGGCCTTATTCTATAGCACTGGAACTTCCTCTCGGAAGCTTAGATCCTCCTCCATAACCCCCTCGACAAATCGATTAGTCCTGACCACTGGATTGACCTTGGTGGGTGACCACCTATGAAGATCCTCCTTTAAGGTCTCGGTGGGAAGTTTTATAGGCTGGTCCGGTCTTCCCGCTAAATATTCTCTAGAGTTCTCTAGCTTAAATTAACCTTTCACTACTTGCCTGCAAGATACAATTTATTTCAGTATTCATTGACTCATTGTTGGCCTCCAATTTGGCTAAAGTGACTCTTGGTTGTCGCGTATACCACTAAATATATCCAGCGTCAGCCTGGCTCATCTTCAGACCCTTGGTTAATATTTAATAGGTTTCCCCATAACCATTATCGATCAAATGTAGTTTTACTATCACAACATTTAAAAATAAATCACTAAAGACAAACATTTTTTTAGTATTGTTTCCCATAATTATGATACACTCTTGTCAAAAAGAATTAGGGTTCTTGACAGGGGAATAACATCCATTCTAATATAATCAAATATATTTTTCTATTGCACTTACACAAACTAAGCTTAAAAATGCCTAACTTAACTGTCAAAATTAAAACTGAATACAAATACTCAGCTAATCGAAATAAGTTCAGTTCACACAGTTATAAATAAATACAAATGTATAGTTTAGTAGCATGTAAAAGAAAAAAGGAAAACATAATACATCCCTTTAACTGTAGCAAGGATATATTTATTAATTAATCATTAAAAAGTTTTTAGCTCTTGATAATATTATAAATATTACAATTGAGTAATAAAATACATGTTTTTAAAGCAGTTTAAGAATGTATTACAATGATGTGGAAAGTTATGTAGCATGTTAAACCTGCTGTTTAACATGTACAGTAAAAATACCATAAATATAATTAACACAATGAATGCAAGAGCTAATATATTCTAATAATGTGTAACATATTAACTCACGGTGAATTTATGTTACTGGGAAACGCCCAAGCTCCAGGTAAACTTCCCCAGCTGACTTTACCGGGACCGTCAGCTAAATGTCTTACTCACAAGCTCCGCTTCAAAGAAATGGCTGAGATGTGGTTGCCACACCATTAAAGATTGGATTTAGTATGCATACAGGAACCTTATACTCTGAGAGGGAAGGTTCCATACATGCCAGTGGTTACAAGAGTTGCCGTGAGCGGGGAAGTGCCGATGAGTGCCATAGTGATATTGAATCAAGATATTGCGGTGGCAAAGATAACACAATTATGTAACCAGTGGGTAACGTGTGTGGTTCTGGATATTGGTGAAGGCGATATTGTGGTGTCGAACCTCTATTTTCAATTTAGGCACCCGATAGAGCCATATTTAGACCAGTTGGAGGAGGTGTGCAGGCTATATGTGGGGGAACCACTTATAATTACTGCTGACGCCAATGCTAAGTCCCCCATGTGGCATAGTCGGGTTGCGATCAGAAGAGATAGAAGGAACGATGCAGGAATACCTTGTAGAAGAGGGCGAGCCCTCGAAGAATTCATCTATGGGCATGGACTGGAGGTTGCAAGCCAGCCGGATAACCCTCCAACATATAGGGGGAGAGCTGGGGTGTCTACTAACATCAACGTCACTTTGTGCAGCGCTAGTGCTATGGCCATGGTTGAAGGATGAAGGGTAATCGATAACGCTACAGTTAATGATCACAATCTGATCGTATTTAACATTGCCGGGGGGAGAGTGGTGGATAGAAATGAAGGAGGGGAAAGGGTGAGTTATGACATGAGCAGAGCAAATTGGGAAAGGATGAGAAGGGAACTAATACTACCTAACCAGGTTGAAACTGGTGAAATTGCCAATGTTAAAACAAAAGAACTGTTGTCGGCCCTGCAGAATGCGATGAGAAAATCCATTCCAGGGATCAAAGGAGATATCAAGGTTGGGAACAAACCATGGAACAATAGACTGCAGGGACTTCGTGCAAGGACAAGGAGTTCTCGTAAGATATATCAAAGGTTACGGGACCCAGTTGACCGAGTGGTATTGCTTAACATATATAGAGAAAGGAAAAAGGAGTTCGAGGAAGGGCTAACAGAGGAGAAAAGGAAGAGCTGGGAGAAATATGTAAAGGAGGAAATCCAGCGAGGGCCATGGGACATTCCATTTAAGATAGCATTAGGGAGAATCAGACCACCCATGATGTTATCTACACTGAGGCGAGGGGATGGTAATACCACGAGGAACTGGGAGGAATCTGCCTCGCTACTAATGGAGACGTTGTTACCAAATGATGAGTAGGAGGACACGGAGGAACAAAGAGCGTTAAGAGAGTACATGATCCGTGATGAATATACGAATGAGGAGCAGGTGTATCTGGTTAGTCAGGAAGAGGTGGTCAGTACCATTGCTCGGATGGGGAAGAAGAAGGCACCTGGACCGGACGGAATAAAGGTCGAGGTGCTACAAAAGATGGCTGACATCATAGCTCCCTACCTTGCAGGCCTGTTGAGTAAATGCCTCGCTCAGGGTAGAATCCCGAACATCTGGAAGCAGAGCGAGCTAGTTGTGCTGAGCAAGGGGGAAGATAAGGATCCACTTCTACCGAAGTCATATAGACCCATCTGCCTATTGAACACATGCGGCAAATTACAAGAGGAGATATTATGGGAAAGGCTCCAAGTAGGATTAGGATGAGCATGCATCAGCAGCAGTATGGTTTTAGAAGGGGTAGATCGACAGATGATGCCATCTGTAGAGCAATGGAGCTGATCGACTCGGCTACCGAAAAGTATGTCGTGGGTATATTCGTGTAAATATTGGGGGCGTTCGATAACCTATGGTGGCCGGTGTTATTCAGTCAGTTAAGGGAACTACAGTGTCCGGGGAATATATACAGAAGTCTGAAGGACTATTGCCGGAATAGGTACGCCACCCTGAGGTGTCCGGGCTATAGAGCACAGAAGAAGTTAACTAAGGGGTGCCAGGGTGGGCCGATCTTCTGGGATATTGGACTTGAACCGGGGTTACGGGGGCTGGAGCAGATACCGGAAAACATGGGTTAGTCGCCTTCGCGGACGACCTTATAATAGTGGTAGAAGGCACATCAAGGAAAAGTCTAGAGGAAAGAGCTAATGCGATGCTCGAAGGACTAGGAAAGTGGTGCAAAAGTGTCAAACTAAGAATGGCACCGGTGAAGACGACCTACATATTGTTGAGGTGGAAAATGCTGAGGGATCCATTGATTAAGGTGGAGGGACGTAACCTAACTGAACTGGAGGTGGAGGGAACTGAACTGAGTGCTGAACGGTCAGATATCTGGGTGTCACTATAGATGAAAACAGGAACTTCACGGTGTACATAGAGGAAGTAACGGGGAGAGCACAGAGGATCACGAACAAGATTGTAAGCATAGGGCAGAGGAGGTTTCACCTGCCTATTCAAACACTCAAGTTATACCGTCAGGGGATCCTTCTCTCTATTGTGGGCTATGGGGCGTGTGTCTGGGCCCATAGGTTGAATAACGTCGTGCCGGCAAGGGCTGTCCGGAGTATATAGAGGCATGTCATGATAAGACTCTAGGGAGCCTACCAGACAGTGGCGACAGACGCGCTGTGCGTGGCCCTGGGTGTAAGGCCGTTGGAACACCTGGTTAGAAAGAAGGCAGTAGGATATTGGTTAAGGAAGAACAACCTGGATAGGGTAAGGTTACTCACCTCACCGGAAGTTGAAACATCTGTAGAGGCAGAGCTTTCTCTGCTGATGGAATGGCAAAGACGCTTAAAGGGCAGTGAGACCGGGAGGATAACCTATCAACTCTTTCCCAATGTGGTTGAAAGGGTTGATAATGAACATCTGGAGCCATTACTGGGTCCAGTCCAGTTCATCAAGGGGAAAGGACCGTACCCGGTGTCTTTGTGGAGGATGGGATTTGCTGAATCTTACTTATGTGGATTTGGTGAGATGGGAACCCCGGAACACGTGGTACTAGAGTGCGCCCGTACGCTTGAGCAAAGAAGACCCAACCAACTGGAAATACAAGGAAGGTTGGTAGGAGGTGTTCTGAGAGACCCCAACCACTGGAGATTCTTGGACAGGCTAGCAACGGAAGCTACAGAGAGGGCAAAGACAGAATACATACAGGCGTTAAGAGAGAGGCGAGGACTGAGACAGGGGGAGAACAGACAGAGAGATAAAAACGGAAGGGAAGGAGGAACTAGTGACAGTGGAAGCGACAGTGACTATGACAATTATTACAGTGAAAGCGACAGTGATTCTGACAATAATAGGGGTAGTAATGGGGGGGGGGGAGAGGGTGACAGTGAACACATAGACACGGAGCGTGGGACTGGGACGGACAGTATTGTGGTCTCAGCGGGGAGTGAATAAGGTAAAGGGTGGGGTTGCCCAGAGAGAATGACAGAAGCAACCCTAAAGTGGAATGTGGCAGGATGCCAGGATGTTGTAAACACAGACTTGGTAGGACTGGGAGTCCAGGTCAGCTGATGGATCCGGAAGAATGCTGTGGTAACCATGGTATTCTGAAGGATCAATCTTCCAGCTGAGCACAGGAAGGGCAGAGGTGAGCTGGAACCGACGCAGAGGAGAACCCCGTGACTGGAGATCTCCCTCCTTGGGAACAAGAAGACGGGATCAGGCCTGGAAGGGGCCCTGCAGCCCTTTTGTACCGTCGGGGCATTCGGGTCGTCCCGGAGTGGTTAAGATTTTCATTAGATTTAGTTAGTTTAAGCTAGGTTAAGATTAGTAGAGGAAGGGATACGGAAGGGAGGGAAGTAGGAAGGGTCTAGGAGGAATAAATTTACGAAGAGAAATAGGGCAGGGCAGGAAAGTGTTTGAGCTAAGGAGTGGATGGAGCACCAACTCCGATAGGGCGTCTCCCCAGGTTGCGGATAGGGGTATTCTCATTGCCGCCGCTTGGAGCCACGACTCTGAAAACATGGTCCCAGGTGGTCATGGAGCTAAGCGGTGGCGAGGGGTACCGGGGGGCGTAAAATACCCGGGGTGGACCAACTGGAATGGGTAAATTTATTTATGAAATGGGTAGGCTAGGTAGAAAACCTGTTAATTCTTAGATAAAATTGTAAACTCAATGATTAGGGTAATCTTAAAGGAAGACAGGGGATGAAATGGCCTGGATTTAAAATTTTAAGATGCCAGGCCATGAACGGCATGAAAAAAACCCCCATCAAAGAGTGCTAGGGGCATTCAGCGCAATTTTGCAACTTAACCCCCTTCCCCCTTTAGATGTCCAAATACAAACCAGTCCTTGAGTTAGTCAATTCTATTACTATATAAACATCATTCCTCGTGTCACACATATATATTTTTTTTTCTCTAATTAATCAATTTGACAGAGGAAGAACTAGGACATAACTCTACATCGCTGAAGAAACTACTGGCGACTACAATATGTCAGGCGTCGGTCTATCCACCTCGTTGCAGATGAAGCCTCATCTGAGATTTTAAGTATTTGAAAGTTACAATCTGAACTAGATTTGTAACACTTATTTATCCATCATATTATCTGACTTTCTATGTCCATCATAGTTTTTTTTTGTCAGAATTTCTGACTTTATATGTCCATCAGACATAAGTTTTTGTGTCCGGATGTCTGACTTTATTTTCTATGTGCATAAGACAGAGCGTTGTTTGTCAAAATTATGACATGTTTTCTTATACCCTTATGGCGTAGTTTAGAATGAAGGGTTTAATGCTCTATTTAACATGGTCCATATGACTTTATTTACTATGTTTGTGTGTCTGACTTCTTTTTCTAAGTCTCTGAGACATAGTTTTATATATTAGAGAATAATAATGACTCCCTAAACAATATGATCATGTTTAGGATCTCTCCATGATGAAAATCAGGTTATTTAACGTTTTCGTTAATGACCTAGTTAGGACAGTGGCAAGAACAGTCACTATTCGATCTTTTTAGTGTATCTATTCACCGTGCGCAACCTGTGGGAGCATTACTAGGTCGTAATAGTGGCCTGCTGGGATAGTGTATTTGTTTCCGGCCCCTTTAGGTGCATTTCGTATCAAGTAAAATAAATATTGTTTGTACTATTTATTGTTTGCCAAAGAATGGGTTCAAGTATAAATATAGTATTGAATGTGCAGGCAATACTTATTAGGAATTGACCGGCCATAGTAATTTAACCGCATTGATGCCTGATAGTTTACCATTTACTATTTTTAATATGCTAGTTCCTCTTCAAGGAGATTATTCTTAGGTTTTTGTAACTCTCTATGAAGGCGACTCAAGCTAGCTAGCTTAAATAACCATCCTCATAGTGGGTATAAAATTAGGATTAAATATCCCTTGTTTTCATTCACTATAATATCACTATTATTCACGAATAGATCTGTCAGGTCTTAGTCTGGGATTAGCTAGGCTGTATTGTCTATGTATTGTGACTTAACCTTATATTATTATTTGTTGCCTATCTCTGACTGCCGCTGTGTTGAGGCAGGAGCTCCTTTGTAGGAGAATGAGTGTTGATCCTTATTTTTGGAGTTACTAAACTAAACTACATGTTCAATCTTACTTCTGTTAGTTCCCAGTCATCAAGGAGCTTATTTATATTCCTGCCTATCTGGAAGTATATTACTAATGCTAACTAATAAATAAAGTTATCTTTAATAACAATGAACTGTTTAGTCTAATTTCAATTTAAAATGAATGTAATTCTATTTATTTTGTCTACATTTAATTAAACTGATTTGTTAAAAATATATATTTCTCTTATGTCTCATTCTTCTCAAAACTTCCTTATTTAACTTTGTTTGTAATTGTAATCTTCACTTCAAATTGATCAGAGAAACGAGGATACAGTTATACTTTTAGCGCTCTAACAATACATTCGGAAATTTTTTAGTTGATTTATATAATCGCAGACGCTATCAGTTATGATGTTATTTGCCACCCTACCTTGTATTTACCTATTTTTTTTCTACTTTTGTGAACAATTTCTAATTTAATTTCGTGTGAAATCTTCGAATTTCACAAGCTGGTTGCCAGCCTGACTAATGACAATGTTTACATATATTAAATTAAGTAAAAGGACGGAAGGAACAACGTAAAACATTGTTTTAAATAATTTAAATAAGGAATTTTGATTTAAGGAAGAACACTTACCATTTATTAAGCATATTATTTATCCATTTAAGAAGTGTGATTGACTGTGTTTATTTTGAAGGTAGGCCATCTTTGTTTTAACGCATGTGCAGTGCTATCAAACGAGTGAGCAGTGAACTTCGTGATTTGGAAGGAATAAAAATGAGCGCGATTTTTAATTTTGACAGAAGGAAATAGACATTTTATTCTTTATTAAAAACATTATTCTTATTCAATTGGCTATATTTAAATACATATATTAAACCTACATTTCATTTTTATTTTATCACTAGTCTATAGCCAACAATTCATTTTCGTTTTTATTTATATATAGATTGTTTTCTCTTTGGACTTGGAATAGAACATTTTTAAATTTGAAAAGATTGGAAGGTTTTTAAATAGTAGAGGAGTGCTTGCTGCTTTTGGTGGTCCAAGATGGAGCCAAATGGATGTGGGCTTCCAATTTAAATTATTTTTATAGTGGTTAAAAGGTGAAAGATTAAAGTGAAGTTAATAAATAAAGGAAGCTAAGAGAGTGTGTAAGTGCTACAATGTTTAGGCTCATTTAAATTGTGGAAGAATTTCAAGTGAAACAAAATTTATGAAGATGGTGTTTTCAGTATGGGTGAGGTCAAACCAACTCTTCAACTTTTGATTATTGTAATCATTTCTTTTCTTTTTCCTAAATAAACCAGAACTCTTTTATTTCCAGCAGAACAGACTAACACAAAGAATTATTTAACATGTTATTTTATGTCTAATTATTAATTTTATTGATTGTATATATATATTTTTTCTCTTCTTTTGGTCTCAACAATACTGTGCTAAACTTTATTAAATTAGAATTATAATTAACCGGAATTCCATAGGTAGGATTTGGATGTGGACAAAAAGGAAACCACAATAAATTCACAAAGTGCCAACAATTGTTTTTTTTATATATATATTTTTATTTGTAGCCCTAATCACATTTTTCTTCAACAATACATTTTTTTTTTTAATCTAAATTGTTCATGTTCTTTTTTAGTTTTAAGTTTACCCAGTGGTCTCGAGGTTGAGAGTCGTTGTGCCACTGAGTTAATAGCCGAGGTAAATGTATTGTTCCTTTTTGATTATTATTTTTCCCCTAGATACCAGGGGTGGCGCCCAACAAAAACACGAATTATATAGATAAAGAAAATATATTTTTTTTTCTTTTTAAAACTTTTATTTTATTTTATTATTATATATTATATATATATATTTTTATTACACAGTAACAAATTAAATTTTATAGTTATTGAACAAAAGTATCCAACAATTCTGGGAGAAAGCATTGAGAGAAAGAATAACTTTTTATTGTAAAAGTAATAACTTAAGCTCTTCATTAGATACAACTATTTAATCTATTCTTCATATTGGTTGATATCGTGAAAATAGTATTTTTCAACATATATTAACAAGAGTTGAAACAAAAAAAAATGGCTAAGAGATATCTTAATCTATTTTTGAGAACTTAAAGCTTAGGAAAAAAAAACTTCTCACACACTTCGGCCCGTATGCAAGAACGAGTTGGAGAAACTGTGGAGAAGGAGAAAAGGCAGAGGACGGTTGATTTGCTTGCAAGGACGAGCACGCGTGCGCGCTTGAGAATACTCGAAGGTAGGTCCTGACCAACTTTCTCCGTTACTCCTATCCTTAATACACAGGGCTACTCCGGCGTGGCGCGCATGAGCAAAATAGAGATGTCACACACCTGTTATTGTTTTGTGTTGTCAAGAAAATATGGCGCTCCATGACTACCGGATTGTCGCATATTTAGACGTTATCGACATTAAATTATTAATTTTATCAATACTATCCAAATTTGGAAGTGTAGGCCTACCCACATAAGGGTGAAGAAATGGAGAGTGACTAGAAAAAGCATTCAAAGTACACTCGTTTTGGAATTTAACCTTGAATTTTCCCATCCATCAATGATTAAATGTGATTTAAAGTTCAATAGATATATATTACCCGTACGTTGAATTGAACCAACCTTAAAATATTAGATAAACGCACAACATTATTGAGGTGTGTAAAAAAATAATCATATTGACTTGTATGTGTTAAAGAAAGAACTTAATATCCGAATTATTTTCTTTCTCACTCATAAACATGTAAACAACTCTTATATATCTATCCAATTATACCCTATAAGTTACTGGTCAAGTCATTGATTTCTATAATTCTACTGGATTCTGCACACCATTGTGTGAGAGAAAAATAAACTTTAGGGTATTTTATTATCTCTCTCACATATTCAAGACAATGTGTAATATTGATCTCGTTCGCTAATTTGTATGGACATATGATAAAACATCAGTGTATGTGATAGTTAAATGAAATATATGAGTTAATAAATGGTATAAACAACATAAACAAGTTCAAAACTTATGACTTGATTTCTTTACAATCTTATTCTGAAACCAATATTCAAGCAAAAAGCCAACTTTAAATATATTATAGCTTTAGCAGAATGTAAACCACCTGTGTGATAGCTAGATATTTTTATCATGTCCAAGATTTTACTCGTATTTGTACACATTTACTTGTGTAACTGAATTGTGTATCCCTTAATGCAAATGTTTACTCACCAAAATGTGGTATACACGTTAACTATTTTTTTTAAAAAAACAGTGCTATGCACAATATACATGTTTTAACACAAGAACATTGAAAAAACTCTTACATCTGTCCCCTCAGGATCAAGCAGACGACAAACTTCAGTGTCATTCTTTGTTCATTTGCAAGGGGAAAAAAATATTGAACTGTACTGTATTGTTTATCTTTAGGTGAATTTAATTTTGTTGAGTTTGAAGTCTGTATTTACAAATAGCCCACAGGTTATAGATGGGCTAAACACTGATTTTATAATATCAAGGAATAACAGTGACTGTGCTTTTAAAATATCGGTGATATATACCAGTGATTTTTCACTGTGAATGGTATTCAAAGTGTTTTGATGACCCGATATTATTTCACTTTCCAAACACGGTCAAAGCTAGTATTTAACTGCTGTCCGAGTAGGCGTGTACAATCGAGTATAGAGTATTTATGAATATTGAGTACTGGGTATTTAGTATTTACTCGAATAGTCCCATGAGTATCGGTTGGAAGGAAACTAATTACTTGGGTGTTTGGCGGTTTGCAATGAAATTCGATACTTAAAGGCCTAACATAAACGCTTCCTGTCGGCACTGACATTGACACTCGACATACAGCTACCTAATCTTCAGGTTTCATCTGGGTATCATGTTGCCTGAATAATGTACAGTCAATACAATGAAAAAGTATGCGTTTTAAGATGTTTCATACAGTTGATAAAAAGAAAAAACAAAAAAATATTATTTAATATTTTATAGTGAAATGTAATTTGGCTAAAATTTGTAGTTGCATTCACCCTACATGTTCGGCATGCCTGCTTTAAAACTATATACAAAAGTATAGTTCATTTGAACTTTATTTTGTACATAAAACAAGGGAAATGTATATACCTATGAGAGGAAATTAATGTTCTTAAATAGTAAAATTTTCAATAAACGAAATAGAAAAGAACACAATAAATTTCACAAATTAATTATGTTCATAAAAACACAGTTAAGCATTAAAATAAAATGCAGTTGACGTTAATAAATTTTATAACCACTGACATACATCTTATATTTTTATAGCCTGTTTGGGAATTCATGTAAATGACTTCTGACCAAACCCTTCCTTCACCTCTGACAAGACATCTTGTGAATGTGGGGAATGCCAGGCCACCACCGTGGTTCGGATTCCACGTTAAACTGTAGGTCCTCCATTTCATCTCACAATCACCCTACCATTACACATTAGTGTAAGTGCGTATAACCCGAACGGGTATTAAGACGCGGTGCTAATAATAATAATAATAATAAATTACTTCTTTGAAGTCCAAATTAGAAACCAAGCCATGTTCTCTAGCCAGTAAGAATAGCCAATTCAAACGTAGCTGACTCATTGATGCTCTTTGCGAGGTCTTCAACACATTGCCAAGTTTACCTACTAAGGCTCTTTCTGCTGAAGCAACAGTAAGGGGAAGTGTAAAAAAAATACGGAATATAATTCAAACATTCATGAATCCAAATGTTTCTCACATATCAAATTAGCACTTTCAAAGGGCCAACTTCAATTTTAAATTCCAACACAACAGAAGAAATAATACTCCTTAAATGCACAATTTTATCTTTTAAAGCAATTGATGTCACTTTTAAACTTTCATATTAGAGCTTCAATCTTCACCTTCAGATCTTTATCATCTAAAGAATTTCACTGAAAAGCTCACAAAAAGAATTTGCTGTTCTAAATCTGTCTTTTAATTTCTGTTAAAAGACACTTGACGCCCTGCAAATTACACAAGTTTTTAACTTATTTTCAGCAGTTAATTGTTGGTCTGCATATGGTTTTGCTACACTGTGTAGACAATTGCTTTTTTTGTGGAAAATTGGTGGCATTTCCATTTATTGTGTAACTAAACATGACTCTTGTATATCTGCCCATGAATCTCTCAACTATGGCATTTCCTGCTATAGGTATTTTATGAGATTGGCTTCAACCTCAACGGATATTCCTTGATCTTGAATAATAACACTTCGTTAATCAATTAAAGAAAGAAGTTTATACCAAAATACTACCATGACAAGTCCCTCTAAAGAAGAAAAATATTTCTTCAAGCCCACAACAGTGATGTTTATTTTTGGTTGTAACCTGTAGTTGCAGTACATAGTTCACTGCTTTGAGTATCCATGGGTAGTGCTTCGCTATGAGAAGAACAGCATCTACATGCTCACTCCATCAAGTTTCAGATTTTTAAAAAAAAGATAAAAGGCACATGTTCTTTTAAAATATCCTATATTGCACAATTATATGAAAAAAAATCATACTTTCCACATTACTAAAAATATCAAAACTTCTGGGAATATTTTAACAATTGACACTCTTATGGCTTGTTGGCTGCTCACTTCTTGGGATCCACTCGTGGCTAATGTAGTCATGCATAAACAATGTAAGCTAAATACTAACCAGTCTGCTTTTATGGTGACAGCGTGATTATCATCACCATTATTTTACAATAATTTATTTTTACAGTTAAAAAGTTGTAGACGTACAAGTTATTTTCTAAAGTCATATAATTTTCCTTAAAACAATAAATGGTCAATTTTCCACAAAATTAGGCTCAAATATGTAGACTACAGTATAAATTAGGGAGAACAAGTTTTAACACCTGCAATTATAATGCCTATACACACCAACCCAGGCCTCCCACCATGTGGGGAGCCTGAACAAACCTTTAAACCCTTTTGAGGGATCTCAAAAGATGGTCTGTAAGATCAGACACATTGAGAATGTTTTGAACACTTTAAACTTAGCAGTAGCCAGCTCAGCTTTGTGTCTTTTAAATAACTCCACGCATCTGAAGTTTTTGAACTATAACGAGAGTCATGGTGAACAATAAAGTAATAGAAAGTAAAACTGATCTGTCAGGTTGATGAAAGATAAGTTCCACATCAAAATAACTCGGTGAAAGAGTAGGTTTCAGAACACTTGAGTTCCATGGAAAAATTAATTAGATGAAGTAAAGGTACCATTTAGTTATGAGAATTAGGTACTCAAGCTCAGGAGTGACACTATCAATGGTGTACAATTGTGAAGACTATCAATAGTTTCCCAGCCCTAGAGTAGTTTGTAAATGATTGTCTGCACCTTGTTTTAAGTTGATCTATGGTATGTACTCTTGCAGTGACCATGCTTTTCTCTCCTTCGCAATAGACAAATTTCTTATATCTAGCTAGTTTAGTCTAATCTTCTTATATGATCTAAAACACTATTGCACATCCACTAAACTAGGATTTAACATCTAGCAAACTACCAGAAGGTTCCAAATTGGAATTATACTTAAAATGTGGTAAAGATCCAAATGGACACACCAAAAGTAGGTCAGATACCTATTAAAATAAAGTTATTCTATATTTTAAGGCCAGATAGTGTATAAATATATTAATAGGACTTATGAAAGCTAACTTAACCTTCAATACAGTAATTACTCGGCTGACTTATTCTAACCTTTTATACCGTCACATTCACTAATAAATTATCATCTTTATTAATATTCCCTCGGTCCCGGCACAGATTTATCTGATTACCAAACCCTCCCTTCACCTCTAACAAGTTGTGTATTAATCACAACTTGTGAATGTGGGGAATGCCAGGCCTCCACTGTGGTTCGGATTCCACGTTAAACTGTAGGTCTTCCATTTCATCTCACAATCACACATAAATGCGTATAATCCGAACAGGTAGTAAGACACAGTGATGATAATAATAATAATAATAATAATAATAATAATAATAATAATAATAATGATGATGATGATATTCACAAAATAAATTATTTAGTTTACATAGTTTAAAAAGACAAGTCCAACACCTTATCTCAGTCGGTAGCATATCTGTCTATTGAGTTAAGAGTCCCGGGTTCGATTCCCGGCATGACTGAAAATGTATCATTGGTGAAATGTGGGGCTACCCTTTCATAGCGATGAATAAACAGCCGGGGACTGAATGTTGTGCCGGTCTTAATCTTCAGTTAGATTATAAGGCATATGACAGGCCTAGCAAGCCGGTAGTGGAAAATATATGGCTTGAATAAATAACTGACCCAGGCCACAGGCTGGGAACAGTAATGGATGTAAAAAAAAGTATAAGATGACGTTATATTATAAAAGATTCTTGAATGAACCATGTGTTTATAGTATATTATGAATGTATATGTTTGGACTTTAAAATTTGTTGAGTTGTCTAAATGGGGGATGATGTGTGCCGAGGGTGAGATTCTCTATTATTTTCAATATAATATAATTATAAATTTGATATTTTTTAGCATATAAACAAACAACAAAAGAAAATTTCTATTGATAACAAATTTAATATTGTAAAATCATTTTATATAATAATAAAAAAAAGAAATTTCATTTAATTTGCAGTAATTAGATTATTGGAGTTAATATTCACAGTAAATAGGTTCATATAGATTAAATTGTGTTCAATAAGTATGATTTAAAAAATATATAATTTTCATGTAATTTTTTTGAGATTTTTTGAACTTGGCTGTTTAAGTAATTTTTAATATCCGCTGTGAACCTTTTAACTACTATTAGTTAACAACTAAACCTAAAGAAATGAAATGTTTCCTTTCTTATTTTATTTAAAAATAATAAAATGGCAACCATCACTAATTATTAAAAATAAGATTAACATTGTATTGGTATATAAGATTAGCAGATATGGTATATTATATCGTGGGTTTACTGAAAATAGCGATTTAGACAAGGTTTTTCCATTATAAGAGCTTAAGTATAAATTAAGGGATAGAAAATAAGTTGTTTAAACCCTATATAGGGAATTATTTATTAAAAATATAACTTTACATTTAGTTTTTTCTTGTTAAGTAGGCTATCAGAGGTTCTGATAACTTACTTTTGCTTTTAAATTAATAGAAAAAAAAATTCATTGGATTTGGTCACCTTTGTTTGCCTCTAATATTTATTGATAATAGTGTAAGGTTTTATAATTTGAAATCAATATAGTTGATCAAATGTATTTTTTAAAAACAATTTACATTTAAAACTAAAATCTTTAAAACAAAATTGATTATTAAAAGCCTTCAAAACATATCTAAATTTTACTCAGACTGTATTACTCTTTGATTCTGAACCCAAACCTATTAAAGAGAAAGGTGCTTTTTACTAACCATGAAATTTATCTACAATAATGTCAATTTTGCTATAGTTCAACAAGGTCATTTATATTTTATGTAAGAGATAATAATAGTCTTGTAATAAAGAGAATTGAGCCCTTAGGCAACAATGCAGGCTTTCCTTGTTCATTGATTTTTAGCTCTAGGTAGCGTTTTCAAACTAAAATTAATATGGTTTTGCTCTTTTATTACACATTCTCATGATTCTCAACCACTAAACTTTGTTAATTATTAGTGTTTTACTTGTGTTTTATTCTTTATAATATGTTTTCCTAGTTTTTTAATGTTAAAAATTTAGTGAAAATTTAGTTAATTTGCACTTTATTCTTCACCCATTATATTGCTAACCAAACAACTTTGAATATGATAAGCTAATCTTTCCTTATATAACTAAACAAATCCAGTTTTTTTTAGCAATTTAAATAGCACTATGTATTGAATTTTCCTCGTTGTGGGAATGTTCTTTCTGAAAAAAATATTCTTAATTATTTTTTTATGGCAAATCTGTACAATGTAAATAAACAAACCTGCAATGTTCTGGTTGAAGCTCTAATTGGTGTGTGTGTGTGTGTGTGTGTGTGTGTGCGGTTGTACATGGATATGTTTTAATGAAATAACTGGCCGGGCAAAAGTATAATGGTCAGTTCACCTGGCTATGAACCTATTGGTCTTAGTTTCGATTCCTGGCTGGTACCATTGATATTTTTCAGAAAGAAAAACTATTCCAATGGTCACCAGGGTTTGGTTAATTAGGCTTAAGCTAGGTTTAATTGTTTCCGCTGGTTCCACACCCTCATATTCATTATCACCATCACCTCATCTTATCGGAACATGTAGAGATTCTCCATTGAAAGCATATACTAATGGTACATCAGGGAGTCTTCTGGGCAATAGTCCAGACACACACACATATGATAATTAAATACAAATTACACACATTTTATGAGCTTGTTTTATTTAGTTTTGCCAATTTTCAACTTGTTCTAGGTCATATTCAATTATTTGTTTTCAAGCCTCATACTTCATCAAATAAAACCTAGTAAATAATGAGAACTTTTTTCCTGCATTTTAAAGTAAGTACCTAACTTGTTAAAACATTAAAATTTATAAGATAACGATTGATGGACTGAAGTTTAAATAAATGTTTGCAGTCCAAGGTAATGCTTTTCAGAAGCATTTGGTCATATTAAATCTCATTTTAGCAATTTTTGAACTGGGTCCCATTTTATGCAATAAGACCTCAATACATAAACACATAACAACACACCACACACAAATCCAAAAGCTGCATGAATGGTCACATACTCAAACAGTTTATGGTGTCACTCTTGCAAAATACTGGATTGTTAAATATGGGGATTTCAGGGCTAGAATCTGGATCTAGTGTAATACATTTATATATAATTCTATGTTTATTTAGGTATCTTAGTGTTTCCATATAAAAAGCGCATCTGTTCTTGATCAAGGATGGATGAAAGGTCACTTCCTCCAAAGATTGAATCCGAGGAGAACGTGGAATACTCTTTTCACCAAGAAGTTTGTTTGGAATTGGAGGTAAATACCTCTATTTTCTTTTTTTTGTAGGAACAATTATTTTTATCAATGTATATCAAACTAAAACCAAACTTATATTTATGCTAATGTTAATTTATTGTGTAATAATTCTTGTGGAAAAAAAATAATGGTTGCATAGCAAGATTACATGTCTTATAAACTCACTGGTAGAACATTTCATTATAATAAGGTCTATAGTAGGATAAACATGATAGAGTGAGTAATGGGTTTTGTGAATATCCGTATCTTGAAGTGTAACCAACCTGTGACTTAGCTTGCAATTCTTACTGGTAAGCTTTTGACTTACAGGTTCTTATCTTTGAATTAGAAGGGATGTTTCATTGGTGACTGTCACTGGTTTTATAATCATTTCCCTATGCCCATTTCCTTAAAATTAATGTAGCACATCTTGTAACCTTAGATTAATTTAAGCTACACACTGTCTAAAGGGATAGTAAAATGTAAGTTATATCACTACTAGAAATAATATATTTAGGTAGGTGTATTATATATAAGAATATATAGAGGTATACAAAGTATATATGAATACATTGTTTGGACATGTGTGTGTTTTATTTGTACATATATAATATATATCTTTATCAGTGTTCTCATGACCTTTTAACAGGTTGATTTTACTGATCACCTGGCTAAAAACAATGTTTGTTGCACAGACAATCAAATAGTGCTTCCACCTGCTACTTAATAATGCCACTTTGCTGGCAATATTTTTGGAGCGAACACACGCACACGCGCGCGCGCACACACACACACACACATATATATATAATGCATATAAATAATAAAATAATAATGTGAATGATGATGATAATCACTATGATTATTTATATTAATAATAGTATTTATTATGATTAATTTATAATAATAAATACTCTTAATAGTATTTTACTTTGCCATATGCTGGGTAAGAAAGGGATCCCAAAACCGACCATTTGATGACTAGCCAAGTTTTTGGTTGTCACCTCTAAATAGAAGGGTCCCTTTCAGCTAGAAATTTTACTACGGAGACAACTTTTGTTTTAATGCCTCGCCAATATCTTACCTCATGTTCATGCTGTGGTAACACTGGAGACTCAATTGAAGATTTTTTTCTTCTTTTTAAGTAAGGTGTACATATTTTTCCTGTGATTACTTGACTGCTTGTTCTGTTTGACCATGTCTATGGTTGTATTTCCAATCTTTGAACCCTTTTGAGTTTGAAAAAGAGTGTTTATTCTCAGGTTTAAATAACTGACATGGACACCAAATTAACGATCAGTCTCTTTAAAACCATTCTCAATTGGGTAGTATGCAACTAAATAATTTTACTTATAGGCTACGTTTGCAGTCATTATACTGTCACTCAGATTTTGAAAAGTTAGCATGCAAATTTTGTTTGTTCCAGAATGTATAGTTGTATTAATTACACCCTCTTCTTTTATTTTCCAAGAGGTAGGATCATCTAACACAAATAAGTGTTCATTGGTTACTTTTTTAATATCGTCACCCGCCTCGGTGGTGTAGTTAGCTAATACACTAGTTTCATGTTGAGCTAGACTACCGAGGACGGGGAGATCAAGGCTAGAATCTTGGTCAGATAAACTGAGGTGGGTTTTTCTTAAATGGTTTTCCACGTTTCCTCCACACAAATGTGAGTTTACTTCCTCTAAATTCAGCCTTTCCATATCCTAACCTATTAAAGTACAGTAGTTAGTACTAAAGTGTATAACCAGATTGGGTAGTAAGACATGGTGCTATAATTTTTTTAATATTGTCACTACTCCTTTTTTCGCTTTAGAACTGGTGACTTGAATAAGGTCGCTGCCGAAAGTAGAAGGCACATTGTCACTAAAACTAGGACTAGTTTTACTAACATTACATTTAGATTGAGATAAATCAGACTTTATGTTTTAAAATGTCACTATTTTTGGTACTTTTTTAGTATATTTTTAAATAAATTTTCTTCTTCACATGCATGCACCATGATAGCATCAACCCATTTGCAGAGGTGAGTCACACTGTCTCGCTCCCTCCCCTCACTTACCTACCATGCATAGCTCACAGCTCATATACACTCAGTTTCACTTTCACTCAGCACTCCCGCTAAGGCCACTGATAACCTTTTGAAGTATAAACTTGGTAGCATAGCAGGGGGCACATTTTCAAATAATCTTGAGTTTCTAGGGCACCATATCGTCTCCACTTAAGCCAGTGCCCCCAAGATCATGCGATTATGAGCATTTGCCCAGATTGTCTTTTGATAAAAACAGGCTGGCTTGTTAATGAACTCTAAATTTCTCATATTTCAATTACTTGCTCACTCCTTGGAAAATAAAAATGATTAAAACTAATATTTAATATACATTCAACTCTGGTTATAATGAACCTCTATGAACTCAGATATTTGGTTCATTATGTCGGAAGTTCATTAAAACAAATGGTTTAGAAAAATATCTGTAAGTAGTGGGTTAGTGACAAACAAAATAAGAGTTCAAATACAATCACTCTTTATTGAGATCTATTGATTAATCTTAAAAAAAAAGGTTATATGCTGCTGTTTATTGTATACTATTGTGATTAATATTTTTTCCAAATCTTTCTTTAGAGCTTTTGCTGTATCCACACTTGATTCCACAATCCATGCATTCAAAAAATTAAACAGTAGAAAAGTATACATTTTTTAGTTTCTTATATCCTCTCAAAGAAAGGGATTGGTGAAAACAATTACTAAATGGCAACAGACTGTCATTCAATATCCTGTAACTCCTGCCTTATTAATACAACTCAGAAGACGGTCTTCATTTACTTGCCGCAGACAAAGGTATTAAAATTTAAGGCGGTTGGTCCATTTCAATTGGGTTGGAATTGCAGAGCCATGAGAACCAACGGCTATCTTTAAGAATTTTTATGGTTTTGCAATTTTCTTTTCAGAAATGGTTTGTTCAAGAATATAATCATGTTGATTTAGTTATACTTTTTATATACACACCTCCTCTATAATTTTAACGTTGATCAAATATCAATAACTTTGACATTTTTTAATAGAAAACTGCCGGCTGCATAGCAAAAAATAAGAAAATGTAACACCTAAAAACATTGATACAATATCTTAGAAGAGGTGTTGAAAATATTACTATAAAAATTTCACTTGTTCTCAAGAACACTGATATTTCCAAACGTATGGTTTTTCCTCAAGACCTATCTGGTAGCTAGCGTTGTCTACGGTTTCCGTGATCCATCTGTTCTTGTTGGCTCAGAAGGATACTTTGGTTGGTTGTGAAGTCATGCCACGCCTTTCACCCTCCCACCCACCATCCCATTATCACTTGACAAGGCCAAGGGCCTTAAGCCAGGTCAATGAGTACAGCGAATGTTTAAGCTCAGTCCTCCCTCCTGCATTCCTTTTCCACATTCCATACTTTCAGTCAAGCTTTGTGCTGCCTAAACAATAACTTGGGTAGAAAATCAGTGTCTTCAAGTTTAAACAACCAAAAAGTTATGTTTTTAAAGAATTATGGTGTTAGAATGACATTTCTTATTGAAAGTTTCAATTTTTCTGTTCACTAAAACCGAAGTTGAGGGTTCATTAAAAACGAATTTTTTAACATACATTGAAATGTATGTGGGTTGGGACAAATTAATTATGTTCATTGTAGCCGAATGTTCTCTACAATCGAGTTCAATAAAGCCAGAGTTGACTGTAATTACAAAATAGTTTGTTTAAAGTTTTCTTAAAGTTAAATTTTCATAATTTACATTTATAATTCTATTTTTAACTGTTGAATGATATTTATTTTTTGAGCTAACTAGTTTAATATCACTCTTTTATTCAAACAAATTATACATTTTTACATACTAACTGTATTTTCAATCACCTTTCAACAATTGAATTACATTTTTGTGACCTATTATAGATTTTTTAATTATTAATAATTTGAATCATGTTTTTTTATAGATTGATGCAAAACCTTCAGTGGATACAAAGGATAATATCTGTGATGAGATCCACAGCATTGCAGCACTACCATTTGAATATGTTGATGTACCAATAATTAAGCAAGAAGTTGAGGTTAGTGGGATATTTACGAATTAATAATTTATTAATTAATTATTTAATTTGATAGCTCAGTTACTTTTTTAATGCACAGGTTATTCATTTGCATAAGATATGAAGTAGAGATGAGTAGAATAGTTTTAATTGAAGTGGACTTAAAATATATCTGAGGAGGAGAAAACCACAATGATAGAGCACATGTAATAAAACCTCTGTGTGGCCTAACTCATAATAAATCCTCACTTTTAATCATCACTGGCATATTTGTCTGTGTGATGGTCGGTGTGGGGTCTTATTGTATGTTTTTTTAGATAAACATAGTTTTTTACTTCTTAGAGCTTGACAAATTCACATCTTTTATAACAAGTGATATTTATATAACATTTCCACTAAACATTTGATATTTTTATAGTAATTATTTAAATAATCTATTAGTTTTAGTATTTTTAAAAATCAAATTACATCTCATCTATATACCAAACTTCCTCTACATATTTTAGATGCTCAAACTGTATCAAGTCTAATAAACTATGCCAATCACCAAATAAATCTAGAATTATTTATTTACTGCTCTTGTGTCTTTAGAGTCAATTTATTCTAGTTTTTACTTAAATATTACATTACATTTATACCAAAGAGAATGATGGAAATGAAGTATATAAGAAAGAATACCGCTAGGAAGACCAAGAAAGAGATGAAAGGAATAGGTATCAGAAAGTGAACAAATGAGAGGAGAAGAAAATTGGAAGGATAGAGGAAGATGGTTTTACTAAATGGACCTGGCCACACGCTGGAAATGACAATGATGATAATGACTTAAACATCTCCATTATTGAGAAATAAGTAAGTTTTAAGTTAACCAACCACATGCACCAATGAAAATGAAAACGTGTAGAACTAAGGTTTTTAAATAATAAATATATTAACATATTATTAAAAGATCAATATTATTAAAATATTTAATATTTGCTTTAAATTCTTAGGCATAGTCATCACACATGCCTGAGTGATGATGTAGTAAAAATTGTTTTGTTGAAATACTAATAAAATATACAAAAACACATTAAAAAAAATCTTTCACCCCCACAGGCAGTTGTTTCAAGTTCAAAGATAAAATAAATCTTGAAACCTTGCAAAGTTGCCTCTGGTAGTGAAAGCTATTTATTTTTAATATGTTTTTGTGTTAGTTAGGGTTCTATTTAAACAATTTAAAATCCAGCATCACTTAGGTAAGTAGAGTGCTAGTTATTACTCCCAATATATACTTAATTTAGCTCGGTGCTCTATTCCAAATAATCCTTTTATTTCAAATTTAAGATAATAAATTATTTTCTCATTGCTAATAAATATTTGATTTATAAATTGTTATGAACAATATTGTTCGACAAGTAACATTTTCCTATTCACTACTAATATTTCTAAAATATTCCCTATAGATGTGTACAAATGTTGATTTCTTGTGTCTTTTCACATTTGATATGTGTCAAATTTATTTAAAGCTATGTGTAAACTAGTTCAAGAATCTGATATATTCGACCCATTTTTACTGAACTAAAATTTAAGGTATTAACTTTACTGTTGAGATAGATATGATTAAAAATAATAATTTTTTTTACAATTCTTCACTATTATTATTATTATTATTATTATGACCGCATCTTACTACCCATTCAGGTGTAATTTACACACACGCTAATGTGTAATGGTAGGGTGATTGTGAGATAAAATGGAGGACCTACAGTTTAACGTAGGATCCGAACCATGGTAAAGGCCTGGCATTCCACACATTCACAAGTTGTGATTAATACACGTCTTGTCAAAGGTGACGGAAGGGTTTGGCAATCAGATAAATCTTTGCCGGGACCTAGGATTGAACCTCGGATCCCCAGCACAGAAGTCTGACACCTCACCCCAAGACCGCCAGGCAAATTCATTGTTAAATAGCATGTGTATGTCAGCATATCTATTCATGCCCTTGTATGTTTGTATATATGTAAGAAGCACTTCAGATAACATTATGTTCTTGGTTTGGTTTTGTTCATCATAAAATAACTATTGTCAACACCACTGTGTTACAAATATTTGTAATTGATATAATATTTATTTATTTTTAATTTAGAAAGAATATCTATTAGGTACACACTACTTGTGTGTAGTATTTATAATTCACTTGATAATTTTATAATCATTAAATAAACCAATTTAATCTAATCAAATTCTTATTATATAAATAAAATAAAACTATTAAGTCAATTTATATAAGCAGACTTGGGTCTAAATCTAACTAGGTAACCAATATTAAACACTGATGACTAATATTATGTGTGTTTAATAGTATTTAAATTTCATATATAACAACACAGATAAATTCTGATTTTGTTAAATAGGTTCAGATTAGACCAGTTCGAACCTAATTAATGTTGGAAATTTAAAATATGGATTTAGAAAAAATAATAGGAAACAAATCTTTCTACTTGTAATTTTTAGACTTTTTTCTTTTCTATTTTCGTTCTTAGTGGCTAGGTTTAAAACATAAATTTGTTATTTGGTGACACATATCTAATTTAGCATACTGAAGGGCTACCACTTTAAATACATTATTCTTTACTAAAATATGTTCAAATTAAACACAAAAGGATAAAATTTGAACATGATTTAATAAAAGTGTCCAAATTTGGAAAAATACTTTAAGGATTTTCACCAAATTCGGTATACATATTGGCTCTTTATTAAAATATATACTTATTTGACACTAAGCACCATGTTTAGCTGTGTTAATGAGAACACATGATACACCAAAATGGCAAAATAAAAGCTCTGTGTAAACATACAACCAGGTACAAACTTGTATAATATACTAATATCCTAGACCATCATTCAGCTCTAGACCTGCCTCGGTGGTGTAGTTGGCTAACGTGCTTCTCGTGTTGAGCTCAACCGCTGAGGACGGGGAGATCGAGGTTCGAATCTCGGTCGGGTGAACTGGGGGTGGTTTTTACTAAATGGTTTTCCACTCTCCCTCCACACAAATGCGGGTTCACTTCCTCTAATTCAACCTTCCCAATTCCTAATCCATTAGAGTAATTAGTACTTAAAGCGTATAACCCGAACGGGTAGTAAGACGCTGTGCTAAATATAAAAATATTCAGCTCTAGAGCGGCTGATGATATAATACAGACATGATTGAGAGCAAATTTCAGTAGAGCAAATCATTGTTCCATCGCAATTATTGAGGTGGCCTATAAATTCCATCATTTGTGTGCTGTAGTGGTGTAATAAGAGAACTGAAGGAATAAAACTCGGCCTGTGACAGTGTTCGGTTCAGAGGGGGACTTGGAATTAATCCTAAAGTAGTTGACCTAAAATAAATTTTGAATTAAAGAAAAATGATGTTTCTAAGTCTACCAAAAGTCAGTTGGTCTATCATTTGATCTAAAAATTAGCTCTACATAAAGTAATTTTGCCTAATGTCATTTGGCCTAGAATCATTTAGCCTTAAATAAAAAATCAATTCTTTGTAAAATTCCTGCATTATTAACAGTGATACTCTTTTTTTAAATATAATATTAAAATAACAGACCAGTGACACTGTAACTTATAAACATTCACTAACTTATAAACTTGCAATAAAATTTGCTAGCAGACTTAATCGCATCCCAGAATCTCGCAAGTCACTTTTTGAACCATAACTAATTTGGAAGTGTTTCTATTGTATTTTGAGTTGGTGTGTTATAAAATGCCATTCATTTGCTAGCGGCTGTGTTCTAAATTTTAAAATACCGGGAAGACAAATGACATTTCCAAGAATTGAGGCAGTTGGATACAAACACGCTATTGTACAAAACTTATACACAGAAGAAAACAATTGTTTTTGGTTTGAGAACAATAATATAAATCAAATGTATATTCTTAACAAAGTTAAATTGTATTTATTTTATGTCAGATTTTACTTTATTGATAAATTTAAAATTTCATTTCTATTATATGTTTATTTGTATTTCACTGTTTATAAAATCCACCATTATAAATTGACCAAGATATCCATAAAACATTTGATAAAATCTCAATTAAAGCCTCCTTACAAGTATCTAAACAGTGAAACAAGAGCTTTGAAAAATCATCTAAATTTAAGAAGATTTAGTTTGGAATTTATAACCAAAGACATTTTAGACTATTAATTCAGAATATGCTTTTCAAATAAGAATTTGCTGTACTAACAATTTCATAATTTAGTTCCTAAATTAAAAAGCAATATATATCTTAATTATCTTTCATTATACTTGAAAAACTAATATTTACATATCAAGATTTTACTTTTTTTTGTCATTTAGAAAAATTTAACTTGCAAGTTTTAAATTGTTTAGCTAAAATGAATTTTTTTTTATCATAAAGAATATGAATATATACATATTTTCATTCTTTACTTAATAAATAAATAAATATTAAATTCCCAAAATCCTGCTGTCAATAAATGTAAAATATGGAATACACTAATTAATTTATCTGGTTGTTCTCTATGGCCTTGTTTATACTGCAAGCGATTTGCTTTGAGGTTAGAGGCCAGAGGCTTGTGTAGTGAGGGCGTAACCCGGACAAATACATGGTCTTTAATCTATGTGTGCATACTTGAAGTGGCTCAAGAGTTGCCATGAGCAGAGCCTTCTAGGGAATCCACTAAGTGATTCAACTTGTCGAATAAAATCGCTCAGTAGCCAGGCGGCAACCATTCACTGAACAACCACCTTGTTATATTGTATTTATAATAATGGATATTGAATAGCTAATTTGGGCTACACTTCAAAGAAGAGTGTTGTGTGACTCCAGTGAAGTTCTTCACAAGAATGTGGGAGTACTTAAAAGGTTCTGGGGAGAAATATTTGAAGAATTAAACATTCCGGTTTAGTTAAAAGATTGTTTATGCACTGATTATCATTATTAAAGAATTAAATATTCCAAGTCAGTTAAAGTATTTTTGTTGTACACATTATTTAATACATGAGAGTTAAACATTATAAGTTAAAGTGTTTTTGTTATATGTATTAATTATTAATATTAGACAAAATATTTTCTGGAAGAATGTAGTTGTTTTGTCAAAGAACACTTCCTACTCTGTTAAAGTAATTTAATATTCCCCTGACTCCAACAACATTATTCTGGAAATAATGTTGTAATGTGTGTGATTGTGATATACCCATATTTATTTTAGTTGCAAAACTTAAATACTGTAAGTAGAGTCCTTCCCTTCTTCCTCAAAGATGTAATTGTATAATACACATCCTGCTTTTTGATTTTGTTAACTATAATAATGACCAAACTATTGTTTTGTTCTCTTTTGTTTTACTAACTAGTTATGTAATAAACTATAATAATATGACATTAAACATTACTATTTTTAAATTGCTTCTCTTAAAAGAAAACTACCTCAGAGTAAGAACAAGTCTTTTTTCAGCACTAATCAGTTCTCTAAAGTTAGTTGAAGTTTTTGCCAATCTTTCTTCTAGTTTGGACAGTAAGGAATTAAATGACTCTTTATTCATACATAGATATTTAAAAAAATGTATCATACACGTGAGCTTAACGATATAAGTTGTTAAATTCACCATGCTCAGGCACGTCTCTTATTAAATCCATAAACCGAGCAAGATCTATAAGCACAAGGTATATCATCGAGTCTTAGAGCTATGTTTTCAGGTGTAATTAATTTACTAGAGAGATTTGACAGTGACATGATGAAACAATGAACCTCAACACTGCACGGCGACTGATATTGACTCAACTAGATACCTCTTGCTATATGAACAGCGTATCTCTTGTTGCTACTTAGGATAATCAAGTCTCATAGATTATGGTGGGTAGAACATGCAGTGTGAATGGGATAATCTACAAACATGTTTTGGATGTTGACTGGCAAACCTAATGGGTAGACCTAGACACATATGGGAGGATAACATTAGAATGAACTTGAAAGAGATAAGGTGTAATGATAAGGGGCACTAGATATACCTATTCGGTGTATTTTTGTAAGCGTGACAATGAACATTTGAATTACTAATGCTATAGACTAAGTAAGTAAATATCTAATAATAACCTTTTAAAAATGCAATTTTTTTTACTACAGGGTAATCCAGAGATAAGAGGACTTCAAGATTTTACAACAAAGCAAATGCTCTTACAAGAAAATTCAATCAATAGAATCTCTCAATCAGATCAGAATAATATACAAATTGAAATAAAATTAAAAAAAGATCTTACCAAACCTAATAAAGAAGAATATTTATATTTTAAGCATGAAGGAATCACGGCTAAATGCAAAGAAGAAGGATGTACTACATGTGCTAAAGGCGGTTTTTTTTGTTTGAAGTATACAGGAACTCGGACTAAATGTAAAGAAAAAAATTGTGCTAAATATGCTCAAGGAGGGGGTTACTGCATGAAGCATGGAGGCACCCAGGCTAAGTGCAAAGAAGAAAGTTGCACTAAATATGCTCAAGGAGTAGGTTTTTGTATTAAACATGGGGGTACACAGGCTAAGTGCAAAGAAGAAGATTGTACTAAATATGCTCTAAGAGGGGGTTTCTGTATGAAGCATGGAGGTTCCCAAGCTAAGTGCAAAGAAGAAGGTTGTACTAAATATGCTCAAGGGGGGGGCCTTTGTATGAAACATGGAGGAACTCGTGCTAAATGCAAAGAAAAAGGTTGTACTAAATATGCTCTTGGGGGGAATTTTTGTATGACGCATGGAGGAACTAGGGCTAATTGTAAATATAAAAGTTGTTCCAAGTATGCTCGGGTAGGGGGTTTTTGTATGAAGCATGGAGGAACTCGGACTAACTGTAAGGAAAAAGGATGTACTAAATATCCTCGAGGAGGTGGTTTCTGTATGAAGCATGGAGGTACCCGGGCTAAGTGCAAAGAAATAAATTGTAATAAACAAGCTCAAGGAGGAGGGTTCTGTGTGGATCATGGAGTAACTCGGAAGAAGTGCAAGGAAAGAATTCGAAACAAACAAATCTAGGAGGAGGTTTCTCTTTAAAGCAAACCTATTGCAAAAAGGAGGTTTTACTAAAATTACATTTGGAGCTTTATTTTTGTATAAAACATGCTGCCAGACGAAATATAAAGGACGTGGTTATGTTAAATATGCTTTATGTGTCAGTTTTGCCATGAACCAGGGAAATACCAAAGATGGAATGTTTAAAACAAGATATTTAAGACGTGTTTTGAACTGATTATTTTGAAGATCTTTTCTTTAAAACTATTATAAACATTTTAAACTTATTTTTAATAGTACTTCTTTTCAAATACAATCATTATTATTAACATGAACTTATACAATAATAGACCACAAAATCAAAGACATCCAAAATTCATCAACAAAGAAATGTTGAACAACATTTTAAAATCAAGTTCTTTAGTTCCTTCCACCAAATTATATATATTATACCCAACATTGTTTATATTACTTATGCACTTGTGTAACGAATTAATAATATAAGAAGCTTTTTTTCCTCCCCAAGTCATATAAATATTTTCACAGACTATTGTAAACTGTGACATACTTTATTTGATTTTATACTTTAAAACCAAATTGTACAGTTTCACCAAGGGATGCCAAAGATGTTTCCAATTTTTTAAATTATAAATATTCCAGATATTTTTTTGTTTTTTAGTTCTAATAGTAATTCCTAATATAAATAACTTTTGCTCATTACAAAATAGCATTTATGCATAAATATAAAAGAGCAACTATCTATGTTTTAGTAAAAGTCTATTTTATTAATATTTTGTTTATTCCCTACCATATCTATTGAAATTTTGCAAAAGTTTTGTCAGGTATTTTAAACTAAAAAAAAGCAAAATAAAATATCTATAAACAAATTGTTATTTTAATGTCAATTTTTATTATTACTAATTTCCCTAGTCGTTATGCAAATTTATAATCAAATTATTAGACAAAGTGGAAACTGATTGAATGCCAAGTTTATTCATAAGACCCAGTCGATAACAACTCATACACGCTTGTTGGATCTGCATTCATAATATAGTATATACAAAATAGCACACAAATACAATCGTATGCTGGAATTGTTTGAATTGCTTGTTGGAAGGAGGTGAACACTGCTCATATCTTACGATTATGTAGTTGGGTTGGCTTGGCTTGGCTTGCATTCACCCATCCATAAATATAGGGGCAATATTGTATTCAACTAAAACAATTCATTATTTGCTCAAGTTTAAAATATGATGAAAATATCTAGTAAATTATATTATTTTTCAAATTATTTAATAGGATTAATAATTTAATAACTTTTTCATACATTAATTATACTCTCTTGTTTGTAAACTTTAATATGCTTTTTAGGATTAAATATTTGCTTGAAAATATGTTTAATGACATCTAATTGTTGACTGTCTTTTTTTAATCCAAAAACAAACAACACATCTTGCGAATCCGCTTTATAAGTGCGGGTCTGAGAAGCAGGTGTGACCGGTTGTAGGCTAGGATTTATTTACCTTTGCTAACTAATTTAAACTAGCTTAAATGCAGTTTTATATTAAATATTAAGTTTGACTTATTCCTTTGTGACTATTTCAACCTTATTCCTAAAGTCATTAGTTTAAAAATATAATAATATTTTAAACCTTTTGCGTCAATGTATTTCTATGAATAACTAACCAGTTATCTTTGTTCTCATAGTAGAGACTACAATTAGTTGGTATAAATACAAGATAAATTAAAAAGGTTTTGACTTAAATTGTGTGATTATGTAATTACAATCTTAAAAAATCAAATGATAAAGCCTATTTTTACTTTGACTTTCTTGTCCTCATTTTGCAACAGTGTTTAGTGGTGTTTATAAAAAAGGGTTATTATTTTGGTTATTATCTTATTGCCTTGCTATAACATTGCTACATAGTGTAGGATTAGTTATTTTAAAGTGATGAAAATAATGTCAATAGTAACTAAAAAAACTCAGCCTAGTTGACTTTCAATTAAACCATCGAAGTTACAGTGGCTGTACAAAAGATAAGTTAGGTTTCCTCAAAGCAGAGCTGCATTGGTAATAAAATGGTTAAATATGTTTTGCAGCAAGTTGACGTTGATGGGGTAGGCTTTATATACTGGCTGACTGCACTTGAGATTGTCTCGCCTGGCTGTTTAAATAATTCCTACACTAATTTTACATTTGGCGCTATCAGGCTTGTTTTGATGAAAGTTAGTTAAGCCGGCTCAACTATCCCACTGACTTTTATGTATCATCAACATGAGCTCTATCCTGCCTTAACCACCAGTTCGCTGAACAGGCTTCGAAGTGTGCCCCACCGGTCTCAAATCATTGTCTCCCACTACCTGTGTTTTTCAATTCTTCACTTCCAGACCACTCTTATCAGCTACCCTGCACCATTTTAGCTCCCTCCCATTATCCTCTTGGCCTCTCGAACCAATTAGGGAGCTGGACCCTCGCAAAACAAGTGAAAATATGTGAAATCCAGTCTATTCAGCTCCTGTACCAGTTCGACTGATATATGCTGGTTTACCAGTAACAAAATATTAGTAACAGAGTGAATCTTAGCTTAACATTCTGTGTGTTTTGGCCTTTATATTATAATATTATATCATTAATATGAATAATAACACACCATGCATTAGAATAGAAAAAGGTTGCTCATTATCAGGGGTGCTGGAAATTTTTGTCCATGGGAGGCAAAATTATCCCAGTTAAGTTAGTTTAAGTAAAAAACAGGGATTAGAGGGGCCAAAATGAAGTTATGTCCAGGCTAACCTAGGTTGAGTAAAAAGAAAAAAGGGGAGGGGGAGGCAATGACTGAGTAAACAACATACAGTAAAGATTTTTAGATACAGTTATGCTGTGGGATTTATTAGTTTGAACAAAATACTATTGATGGTTTGACAAGATTTTTAAAATAGTGTTTGTTAAAGGTTAAGATAGAACAATACTATTTGTAAATTTGGGTATCACTGTACACACAAAAGAAAGAATCATTGTGGTGAGTACAGATATAGAAGTCAAACCACTTTTCCAAACACATCTGAAAGAATTAGTGCTAATAAATGCAATCATTATTTTCACTATGTCAAAATTATCAACTAATTCTGGGTAAGCATTAATAACACATTTAAATGGTTGTTCGGAGGTACCTATGTTTTTACTCTGTGTAGCATTGAAAATGATCTTTCAGCTCTTGAAGGTATAGCAGGGACCAACAATAATCTTAGGAGGGTACACAACTCAGGAAATAGTTTATTGTTTCAGGGTGCATTTCTTTGAATTTATTTTCAAAGTAATCAACATTGTTTGGAGTTTGAATGGATTGTTCAATAAATTACTTTTCTCTTTTAAGCCTTGCCTTAACAATTCCAAATTTAAATATAGTATTTATGATAATATGTCCATCTCATGATGCTGGAGTTATCAGCAAACTCTTTTCTAACTGAAGCTATTTTTCAAATCCAGGCTGTTTAAACCTATATACTATTTAATTTATAATGTCTAGAAACTCACATTTTTCTGCATTTTTATTTAGATGATTCAAAATTGTGACTAGAAGCAGGACCTTGTTTTTGTTTAAATCTTTTTGGAGGTTTTCTTTTTTTTAACCTCATCCCAAACAAAATCAAATGCCTGCAATGTATGATCCCTTGCTTCTTACAAATTGTCAAAACGCATTCAAATATTTTTTTCTTTTGCACCAACTATGTTCTGAGTTTTTCTTTGTAAAATATTATTAAGATTTTCAGTCAGTAAAAACACCAAATGACATGGATATATTCTATTAAACACACTCCCTTTTGAAATATGATCTCGAAGTCCGCTTGTCTTTGAGATAACATCACTATTCTCACAATACAAATTGTCTAGAAAATCAAGTAGAGCTAGATACAGGTTTAGAACACAATTTACTGACGCTGCAACTTGTTTAGACACTTATCTCCCTAGTTTCAGAGTAGACATAACTTAATGAGCAATTATAAAGAACAATACAAAAGGTTTATTGGGTATGATAATGCAATTATTTTCGTCCAGTCATTATATAAGAACTACCCTTAGGCACTGAATCCATTAGTACACTTGAATATACCAATACTTAAAAATAACAATAGTAGTCTATAACAGATATTATAAAGAGTACAGTCACAATTACCTTATTGCTGGGATTCAAACAAACCCCATGTGGACACCTTAGTATTGACATGAATGTACGAGAGAGGGCTAAGATCAATTGATCTAGACTTTCCCTCGCCTCTGTAGGATATAGCTCAAGGTAAATGTTTGATTAAGTAGACTCTACATTTACTCTAAGTGTGACAGAGCACAGAGTGTTGTTTAGGCGCATGTAAGTATTTGTCCGTAGCCATATAAGTAAATGTCTCCTATCAGTAAATAACCAATAATGAGTAAACTGAAACTTAAATCAATAAGTAAACTAAACACTCAAATTACATAGGTTTATAAAACTATATCACCCAAATCTGTGGTGTATTTAACTGCAATAACTGGGCTCTGCATGCAGTTACAACAAATATCGGCACTGAACTGACGATTTCACTCATCTACTGTAATTATTTAGTGATAGCAACTGACGTTGGAATCGTAGCGGTACTGTTTAAGGTACAAAATGGCACTGAGAGGCTAATAGAATACTTAAGTAAAGTGCTCCTGAAGCTTGAAAGAAACTACTGTGTAACCACACGTGAGTTGCTGGCAATAATCAAAGCGGTGGCTCAATTTTATCACAATCTGTAGGGAAGGCAATTCCTCATAAGGACCGATCATACTGCTCTCCACTGGTTGGGGAGTTTTAAGAAACATGAAGGAAAGATGACACGTTGGATGCAAAAACTCCAAGAGTACGACTTCATGGTCCAACATCGGGCTAGACATAGTCATGGAAACGGCGACGCACTATCCAGGAGACCACGCGAGGAACATGGCTGCCAGCATTGCCAGCGACGAGAAGAAAAAGAATAGGAGGAAGGACGGCCAATGATAAGACGTACTGGATTGAAAGATGACGTCGCAGACACTGGACGAAAATTCTGGGGTGATAAATGTCTGAGAGAAGAGCAGATGTGTGACTGCGTATGCCCACTAATAGAGTGGAAAAAAGGTGGACTGAATCAGACAGAGGGGCAGGACGTGTCAGGTCTGAGTCCAATAGTGAAGAGTTATTGGGCTCAGTGGGACTCCCTTGTAATAAAAAATGGCGTCCTTGATCTAATATAGGAGAGTGCAGATGGTCTACGCAATAAACACAAGTCGGTGTTGTCAAAAAATAGAGTCGAAACCGGGCTGGAATACCTTCACAACTCACCAGCTGGGGGGAATTATGACATAAATAAAAACATCCGAGAAAGTAAGAGACCGATTCCACTGGTTGCATTGCAGGGACGACTTTGAGAGCTGGTGCCGGAAATGTGACGTCTGCTCTTTAAGGATAAAATAGGTGTGGATGTGATGGGCCCTCTTCCAGTGACAGAGAAAGGAAATCGATACCTACGAGTTGTGATGGACTATTTCACAAAGTTGCCAGAGGTAATGCCCATTAAAAATCAAGAGGCAATTATAGTAGCAGTAGCCTTTATTGACAATGTTTTTATCAGATTCGGGGTGCCCCTGGATCTATACTTCGATCAAGAACGTAATATTGACTCTCCTGTTTTCTGGGAAATGGCCAATCTTCTAGATATTAAAAAACAAGGACCACTCCTCTTCACCCCCAATCGGATGGGATGGTTGAGAGACTGAACAGAGCTCTGGAGCAATACCTGTCCTATGTTCGTCTCAGAAAAGCAAAATAATTGGGACATTAGAGCTCCTTTGTTTTTGTTGTCATACAGATCAGCTGGCCACAAAACAATCGGAAATGACCCCTGCAAAGATGCTCTTTGGTCGAGAGCTTCGGTTACTTTATGACCTTGTATAAGGCCACCCTGATAATTTTGACGAGTCAACTGATCATGAACACACCGAATAGCTTTTCAATATTCTGGCAAAAGTGCACCAGTTACAAGGACACGAATCAAGATTAACAATGACCGGATGAAACCACAATACGACCTCCGAGAAAACGACAGGAACTTTTCAGCTGGAGATCTGGTGTGGCTGTACAACCCACAGAATAAAAAGGGCGTATCACCAAAGCTACAGAGAAAATAGGAAGGCCCATACGAAGCAATTAACCAGATAAACGACGTGGTCATCCGTATACGACGAGGAGAAAGAAGGCAAATGAAGGTTGTGCACATTGATCGCCTTGCGTCCTATCAAGGAGAATAGTCTCTACATTAAGCTATATCTTCGGGGTGAACAGACCTCAGGGTGAGGTAGTGTAACGAAGTTAGTGTTTAACAGTGGGACCGGCGTGCTCTCGTTGCTTAGTCTAACTGCGCTCCATATCTCCCTCCTTGTCTAGTAGGTGTAGATGTGCAGCGGCCGTCTCACTTGGCTGGAGAATGGGGCACACGTCTGAAAGGGTCTGGGTCCTTTTAATTCTGGGCTGGAATTCTAGAAATGGAGGACTCTAGTCCCTTAGATGGGACCACCCATATGTATACACAGTCAGCGATGGCCGGGTGTGCTCATTTCCCAGCTTCCAACCAGCGTGTTCAATAAGTGGTTCGGTGCGTCCAGCGAGTTTAGTATTCGTGTAGCATGGACTACCGTGGTGTGTCGTGTGTGGGACATGTGGCGGCTTGTGCGGACTACACGGGTGATATAGGTAGACATTGATTGTTGTTGTGGACTACATTTTAATGAATAATAATAATATTTTAGCACCGAGTCTTACTACCCGTTCAGGTTATACGCTTTAAGTACTAATTACTCTAATGGATTAGGAATTGGGGAGGTTGAATTAGAGGAAGTGAACCCGCATTTGCGTGGAGGTAGAGTGGAAAACCATTGAGGAAAAACCACCCCCAGTTCACCCGACCGAGATTCGAACCTCGATCTCACCGTTCTCAGCAGTCAAGCTCAACACGACAAGCGCGTTAGCCAACTACGCCACAGAGGTGGGTCATTTTAATGAACATTTTTGTGACTGTTTTAAATATTTGAATAGTAACTATTATTATAACGTGTTTTATAGTAATTAAGTTGTTTATTTAGTGTAATTACATTGTATATGTTCTTATACTCTTATTAACTTAACAGACTTAATTATTCTTAATATCTAATTAAGTGACTTGTTTAGTTGTAATTAATTTAATTGTTTTTTAATCAGTGTATGTATGGTTTTATATTTTAATATCAACACTTCTAATGTGGGCATTTTCATTTTTATTTGATCAGTAGCACACCCTAATATCCTCAAAAGAACTCATGGTTCACGCGGTGGCGTGTGAATAGCCCGCGACCCTTCCAGGTCACGCGTGCCCTGAGTTAAACTATTGGTACTCTCTTGGGCACTACACGTGTTTGATCAAAATAAATAAGTTAATAATAATGTAATATCCTTCGCACACCATAATTATAAATGTAACATTCCATTTAATCAATATACTCACTTTGTTGTACAAACTCCATTTCTCCAAATATTTAACTTCATTAATACTCTTCTTATTTTCTCATATAGATAAAGTATTTTAATCATGAACATTTTCACTCTCGACATTTGTCTATGTGTGTTAATGTTTTGCGTGCCCCTGAACTCAAAAGTAGGTTTTACAATTATTCTGTATGTCGCTGGGTGTATATGTACCAGTACTAGAGCTAATGTTTCATATATATCAATCAAACCTTTATATTAAGATTTGAAATGCTCATTTCTAAAAAAAAATAATTTAAAAAAATGGTATTTTAATTCTAGCTCTAAAATTTAGTGTAAATTAGTGACGACTGATTTTTGAAAATGGCAATTTGTAGAGTGTTTTATATGCTAAATAACATTTTATACTGGTTTTTTGATAAAAAAAAAACATAAGAATTTACTACTGATTATGGGTTAACAAAAACAACTGTTGTTTCCAAATTATAACGAAACTAAATGAGAAAGTTTGTATGTTCTTATCCTACCATTTAGTTCATTTCTTCCACATGAAATAAACAAAACCTCATTCGTATAGTTATGTCGAATTTTTTTGTATCTATTATTATCCTTTCCTTCTATTTTCACAAGCAGGAATTTTGTCACAAGGCAGGCAAATATTTAATTTACGGAATAAAAGTACAATTCCTCGATCTTACATATGAGTTAGAACTAATGTAGTTTAGATTTTTAATAAAATATAGAAAAAGTAGAAACATTCTTTAAAGTTTTTCAATTTTTTTTCCTTAGTATTTTAGCTAGATGTCAACTTTTTTATATTTGTTATGTTTTTACCTTTTCTTCGCTTTAATAATGTAAAAGTCCAATATCACATTATTGATTTTCATGTCTTCCGAGTGCCTGGCAACATTTGTGCAATCCAATATGTCATCTAAAATATTATGTTTTATTTGTGAGAAGTGTAGAATATTACAGATATTAACGTGCAGGTTGGTAACACTGTAGAAAGTGTTGGGGGATACCACATTAAAATCTATGTAATGGCATACAATTGAGATACTTTCATTAATTATCTGCAAAACCAAGGTTTTTTCTCAACGCGTGCGGCCTATACGGGTTCTAACTAGGCCTATAGGTTAGAGTGAATAAGGTAAAATTGAGATAAAATGTACCCATACTAGCGAGGGGATGAAGTGTTAAACTGTTTAGGAAAAATCAAACTTATCACACCCAATCAGAATTTGAACCCAGACTTCTCCATCATTGGCAAAAAAACAGATTATATGATATTGAGATTTAGTTTGCGGGTCCATCGATGTAGGTAATACATATATTAACAAATAACTATAGTAATTACGATGGCTATACTACAACTAGCAGTTTTTATTTAATCAAAGAATAAGGTGGTACAGTATGACATGTTAACTCAATTGGTAGAGCATCTGCTTACTGATCTGAGAGCCCAATGTTATATTTCCATTAGGTATGAATGAAATATATATAATTGATCAGCTTGCAGCTACCCCTTTCACACTGTGATGAATAAACGACCAGATGCTGTGTTTGTTCTAGACTTTACTTAGTTTATTTATGATCCAAGATAAGTCTGTTTTGAAAATTCACATTAAATACTCAAAATAAAGAAATAAATATTATTAAGTAGGCCTAACTCAAGTTATAGCCCATTGGTTAACTTGAATGGATGTTTCTTCTCTACATCCATAAAACCAAATAGGCCTAACTACATTTGTTAATGTAATCATCGGCCTGGGTTCACTAACGGAAGCAAATAGTTGCGCCATTTCTAGATTCATTTATAGACTTGCCCCGGAGCAGAATTGCACTCAGTGAATCCAGGCCCAGGGTCTTCCTTACTTTATATATTTATGATTACGATTTCTTTGAATTAATTTTTGAGTGCTAAGCCTACATGGCAGTTGATTATTATGTGAACATTTTCCATTCCTCTTTTAGAAAATAAATGGTATGGTATATCTTAAAATATATACATTTACTAAAAACACCTTATATTTGTGAAACTAAAATAATACACATTGTTCAAGAAACACTCCACCAAAGTGCATGAACTAAATAAAATACACTTTCATAGAAACATTGAAAAAAAGAGTAACATCTTTGTCCATCCAAGGGAATAAATTCAATTTAACATTTCAAAGACTCGAATACAATTTTTAAAATATATTTGTGCTTATAGCTCAAAAACTATTGGTTTTATATAACTATAATTCAAATAAAAGCTTTTTTATTTTAAATAGTGCTGCAACTTTACAATGGTAAGGTATTTCGTATCTGAAATAGCTATGGAGATATGATCAAAATTGAAAATTTCTGCTCAGGTAAAGTAAAGTAAATTAATTTTCATGGTAAAGTGAGAGATTTAATTTTGTTTGTAATGTTAATCAGTGTATAGATACATAAATTAATCAAAACAGCTAACGAAGATTTTGAGAGAATGGATTTTTTTTTTCGACAATCAGTAAACCATCCTTTATTTTAGGGTTAGATAGGATACCAAGCTTTAGTCCAATCGTTAAAATGCTCTTGGCTCTAGGCCGAGAAAGTAAAATACAGTATACAAAAAATACAATACAAAAATACAATCGGTCGTATTTGAAAATAAATTAGGCATACACACGCGATTGATGTGTCTAAGTACAGATTGGAATCCACACCAGTGGTAATGTCGGGATTGCAAGCAACTAAATTGCGGGTGATGGGGAAATAGAGGTTCTAATCTCAGCTAGATATACTGAGTCTGAAATTTTCTGAATGTCCAATTAGTCTGCACGCAAATACGAATTAATTACCTATAATCGTTATTTCTTCATGTCTACCCCATTAATGAAAATAACTATATTTTATTATACTACTATAAAGCCACATGGCTGACTCACTCACCGACATTAATGTTTACCCACTTCCAGATGAGCTAGAAACTTGAAAATTAGCAAACTTATAGCTTCTAGCCAGTAACCTACGGAAAAATTCCAAAAAGTTAAAAAAATTAATTTTTAACTCCCGAAAAAAAAATTCAAAATGGTGGAGAAACTTTAAAGTCGGTGTGGACCTTTCTTTGGAGGTCTCTTGGGGCTAAACAGTAAGTCCTATTAAAAAACGGCTCTGGAATATTACATTAGTTTACATACACTTGCAAAGAAAACTTACTGGGGGTTTGAGGGTGGAGCCCCCAACGAGCAAAGTGAGTATCTCTACATAGCCCGATCGGCGAACGCTATGTAAGTATATATATTTATAAATTTTCCTATCCAATATAGTACATAGGTACAAATTAGAGAGATACAACTTAATATTGGGTTACATTCTTTATATTTTTACTCTCTAATAAACGAGGATGATATATTTATCACTCAATTTGATTATACGTGTATCCCCACTACTTTCAATATTTGAGTTTAGCCTACATTTCTTACAAGTGCACTTTTCTATTAACTTTTGAAATTAATAGATATTTTACCAGATTGGTTAAACTTTATATCGAACATTCTAGGTTTTTATTATGTTTCCTTTCGATATACGGGGAGCAATGCCCCCCTTATACTTTATGACTATTTCACACCGTACACACTATGATCCATCTCACACCGTACACACTATAGTTCATCTCACACCACACACACTATATATAGCTCACCTCTGGAGACACGCACTCGTGTAGAATGACGCCCACAACTTTCCTTTCGACATGCAGGGGGCAATACAGCGCTCGCCGGCTTGAATATTTCATGGTGGCCAAACACTGACATATCGATCTCCAGGGCTCCTGCTTTGTACTGGCATCACCTACGCGGTGCAGGTGGCGTACTGCACATAGCATGGTCTGCAGGGGTAGGCATTTTAACCCGCCACTGCATGAGGCTCTTTTTCTGTACACATAGAGTAACAAACATATCAACAGTTATATTTCGATTAACTTTTTATTTATTTGAGGTAGGTAGTTAACGTGCATTTTCTGAACCAACTGATTATATCAGAACACGAGAGTTTCTATGACTAAGGGTGAAAGGACCTAACAATTTTGCCGGGAAAGGTATTTTCACATACCTTCCAGGGTGCTATTACCCCCCACAATTGACATGCAACGGACTGATTTACTTATCCGAAGGAAGTTGTGCTACGGATTTTTATCGCCTAATAAGAATCCTTCGACCCCAGATGGGTTTAAAGCTACGGTCATTGGGTCCTGAGGCGAGCACTTTACCCCAAGACCACCGAGGTCGTTTAATAAATTTAATGCAGTGGTAGCTTAATAATCATTTTCAATATTTGCCCTTATCCCCATACACGTGATAAAAGGAGTCAGTTTCATTTTGTTTTCCCAGTGACAGAAAGATAAGGGCTCTTAGAGATTTAAGATGGAAAATTTTCAATATTTTTTTGGGGGGGGAGTGGGGGGAATAAATCCAGCCATTTAAATGAGTTAGCAGTGATTCCAGTTTTTTTCCCCAAACGCACGTGTTTACTAGATTACAGTGCTTAGTGGTTGACTGTATTACTAACATTGGGTCTGTTTTAGGCCAGATAAATTTATACTCCAATATTATAATCAAAACCTTAACGAATACAGTTCCTTCCTTTGGGATTAAATTATCTAAAAATATTATTGAAAATTGTTAATATCTCATCGCCATCAGTTATTTTGATTTATTTTCAGTAAATAATCAATGAAGAAAATTAAAATAATGTTTGCGGGCATAAGTATTTGATAACCACTCCCCCCATCCCCCACTCCTTCTCCAACACACTATTTTATGGCTTTGTGTATATATAATATACTCCTTATACATCCTCCAACTCAACCTCTTTACCTACTTATCAGTCTGCGAGCCACCACTGAGGAAAATTTACCGGAAAAACTTCTTGAAAATTCTCAGAATTAAAAATTCACCAGAAAGTTTTCATCTTTATGGATTCCTAATAAAGGCCGGGTGAAGGCCTAATATCCCATCCTCACCCACCCACACCCATAATTACTTATCTACGCCATTAGTATAAATACGAATACATTAATACTCGGAGCACGGTTACATAAAATAAATTGTTTGAAACATTTTCAGAAAGAATATGGCTTTTGGTGTTCTCTTTTATGTTTCATGCAATGCGTCTCACTACATGGACTTAATAGTCGCATTTATTTACACAAATGGAGTATTAAGGCAAAATTTTAGGGGAGTGGTGCCTACGTTTGGGGAGGGGGGAAGAGAGAGATTAAGAGAGAGAGAGAGAGTCGAAATCTATTTAGGAATAACTACCCTCAGTACATGCAGTTTGGATTTGAACCTCGATAATACCCTCACCAACAAACCATATCATACGATGTTGACATCTTAGCCTGTGTTCCCAACGATGAGGGTAGCCGTGTGATCATATTTTACTAAATTAGTTTCATAGATCACAAAATAAACATGGAATTTTAAATATACGGTGAGATGCATTATGGTTATATTTTTGACGCAACTGTCATTTCCTTCCGAGTCTTTAAAGTGATTGACTACAAGAAACATATTATTCACCAACGAAACAATAAAATTGATTATAATGTACGCATCTGCATATATGTGTGAAATTAATTCTCAACACTGATGGCAATCTAAACTAAATTGAAATTTACCTTCACCTACGTGTCCAACAATAATAGCATCCGATCCGAAGAATCTCTATGATAGGAAACAAATTAATCTTTCCCGATGACAAATTTGTGCAGTAAGAATTTTTTAATACCAAGTCCAAGGGATACCTAAAGAAATTCTAAATATCCAAAATTTTATATAACCATTTTCATGGGTATCTAGGCAGCTGGTATACAATAAATCAATAACCTATAAATATGTTACTTATAAACACACGTTTTATATCTGCGATATAAAGCACATATACACAATGAATACATATATTAAAAACAAGATAAATTCAAACACAAAACATATAAAAATTAACATACGAAGATTGCTGACTTAAATCATAACTGACGAAAGCTGAGCCAACACATTCCTCATATCAGGAAACCTGCTTTCCGCCGGTGCATAGTTTCTCGCTTTATCATTTACTAGGGATATGTGTCAATAGGGTAACTCCCACTTTCTATGAAATTTCCTGCATATGGGGTGGTTTAATAAAGATGTTAAGTTAGGTTTGAAATGAATATAAACTCGAAAAAATTAACAATGTATAAGCTTCGGACTATTCAAATATTTCATTCTAAAGTTTGAATTAAATGTTATTTTTTAACATTTATTTAAATAATTTTTTTTTGGGGGGGGGGATCATGGTGGGTTCAAACTATCCAATTAATTAAAGTTTCATCAAATGCCCATAAAATATGTATTGTTTAACATTATTATGACATTAATATTATTCCCGAGTAACATGATTAAGTTGCTTAAATAATAGTATTATAATATAGTTGGATTTAGTTAAATCCTACTATATTATTATACTTGCTTAGATAATAGTATTATAATATAGTAGGATTTAGTTAAATTTAATTAAATCCTACTATATTATAAAATTATTATCGAAGAAATTTAATCATGTTTCACGGGAATAATATTAATGTCATAATAATGATAAACAATAAATATTTTATGGGCATTCGATGAAATTTGAATTATTTTTAATGTCATAATAATGTTAAACAATACATATTTTATGGGCATTTGATAAAACTTTAATTATTTTTAATGTTTCACAACTTTTATAAAACTCTTGTCTGAAATGACAAATCACTAATCAATAAATAGTTAAATGATTTCATAAAAAGTTTTTTTTAAAAGCGTACGGCTTAACAGTTGCTCTTAATTTTCAAGTGAGGCTTAGTGCAAACATTTTGAAGAAACAGACTTAGATGAAGAGAATTTAAAATTGGTTGATAAAATAACACTCACCCGGAAAAAAGATGATCAATTTTTATTTTACTACTTTGTCTATTTCTATCAGGCGTCATCCTCCTATAGTATGTTTTGCCGTGATGGGAACTTAAGGGGTGTACTGAAGGGATTTTTACTAAATAGTTTCCCACCTTTTCTCCACGCATATGAAGATACCTTTATTTAGAATTATACTTTCTTCATTTCTATCCCATTAGTGTAAAAATGAGTGTAAATCAGACGATTAGTAAAATGTAAATATTTAAAAATTAATTTGTAAGAATTTTAACCAATTAAGTTAAGGTCAATTTTAGTGTGGTTATTTTAAAAGCAGTGAATTAAATTTAGGATAATATACAGAACATTTAACATCCTAAATATTTAAAAATTAATTTGTAAGAATTTTAACCAATTAGATTAAGGTAAATTTTAGTGAAAGTAATATTAACAGAGCAAGTATTCCTATTTGACCTCAGACGTGGATGTGCTGACCTCGGGAAAATGTAACGTTGAGTATTTGTTTTTTAACTTTTCCCCCCAAGGTAAACGTATTACGACTGGAAAGTTTTTAAGTGTTATATGAGGTTTCCCCAGAGAGTTGCGGGTAAATAGCGTCATGTCATGTTTTCTTGTTACAGGTGAGGAGGAAGAGGGATGAATTGGACGAAAGACTTGAGAAAAATACAGGACTATATTTATTTATACGGCCAATGTTTGCATCGTGTCTTACTACCGCATTTTTTTTATCTTAGCATCGCGTCTTACTATCTGTTCAGATTATACGCATTTGTATTAATTACACCAATCATCCAGTGAGAAATACGGTTGAATTTAGAGGAAATGTACCTGCATTTGGGTGGATGAAGAATGGAAAACCATTTAGAATAAACCCCTCTCAGTACACACTACTGATATTCAAACCCCGATCTCCTTATCATCGGCAGTCTACTCTTTTGCGAGAGTGATGCCTTGGGCCATGCGGCCGCCAATTAAAGTTACATTTAATTACACTAGTACTTGCTTCCGTGGCTGCATGTTCACTCTCGAAATGGATTAGGCTACTGATGACGCAGAGATCGGAGTTCGAATCCGGGTTGGATGTACTGTGGGTGTTTTTTTTTTACAAATTGTTTTCCACCTTCCCTCAAGGCAAATTAGGGCACATGTCCTCTAAATTTAACCGCCTTAATTCCTAACTTACTAGCGTAACTATAACACATGCATATAACCTGAACACGTAAAAAAAAAGGCTAAAAAAAATGTACACTAGCGGGGAAGTGATGACGGTAGGAAATTAAGAAGGTATGAAGGAACTATACCGACATTATCGTGAAAGAAGATTGAAAACACATTTAAGGAAGCCATTTTCAGTACACCTGGTCACGATTCGAGTCCCTGCGTCGTTATCAGAAAACCAGACAAGATGAGCTTGTCCTTTCAGTCCACGTGTCTATCGATTCGGGTTATTAGCTATTTGGACATATTTTCAAAATTTGGGGCATTTGAGTTGGTATAACGTGTGTCTACTGATCTGAAGGTATCGGGTTCAAGTTCCGGTATGGATTAAAATGTATCACTTGTGAAATTAGGTTTTTCTTTTAAGAGTGTAATGAATTGAATGCAGAAGATTGAGGGCTGTGTCTGTTCTAGAATTAGTAAAGTTTGCAAGTCATTTGGTTCAAAAAGTATAAATAAAATACCCCTGGTAGTGAGGATGCACTTAACTCACACCAGTGGGCCCACGGAATAAAGGTCAAACTTATTTGATATTGTTTGCTGGAGATGAGAAAGGTCAGGGTTTGAGTCCCAGCAAGATATACTGATGGCGTACCTTTTTTTACCGGAATTATCTCCCCATTTCCTCCCCCACCCCCCTGAAAACGCAGGAGTGTATAGCCTTCAGACCCTTCCTTCACCTCTGACAAGACATGTATTAATCCCAACTTGTGAATGTGTGAAAAGCCAGGCCTCCGCCGTGGTTTGGATTCCACGTTAAACTGTAGGTCCTCCATTTAATCTCACTATCACCCTAACATTACACATTAGCGTAAGTGCCTAAACCCGGAACGGGTAGTAAGACGCGGTGCTAATAATAAATAATATATTTTACTAATTTCCGGCTCTTTTGTGTGGTTAAAGCGGTGTACAACATAAATTAAACATGCCTAACTAGACACCGCCTCAAGACCCTGAACAATCATAACTATCTCTTTCCTGGCTAGCCACCTCGAAGACTGCTAAATAGTCATACAGGTTAAGGTGTGTGAAACTGCTGGTCATAAGGACTCCACAGGAAAAATGTGAAGCACCAAACGACTTCACTTTATATACTACTAATCAACTGTTTCTACCAACAATAGCGTGGTTACACAGTATAAGGTGTGGGATCCACTCATATTGATACTGCTGATCCAAGGACTCGGCAAGAAAATTACGTGAAGCCCGAAAGGATATAATTAAATATAGCAAACTGCGACAGATATTAAGTTAGATAATAGGCTAATCCTCTAAACTAATATTCCCTAAAAACTACGATGTGAGTCCAGCCATGGTACAGGATATTCCTGATTCATTTATTGGTCTATCGAAGTCCAGGTTACTTTCTACGGTCCGGTCGGTTCCTCGGCAAGAACATCTTGATCACCGCTAAACGTAGGATAAGTTTATTATTATTATTTTTAGCACCGCGTCTTACTACCCGTTCGGGTTATACGCACTTACGCTAATGTGTAATGGTAGGGTGATTGTAGAGATGAAATGAAGGACCTACAGTTTTACGTGGAATTCGAACCACGGTGGAGACCTGGCATTCCCCACATTCACAAGATGTCTTATCAGAGGTGAAGGAAGGGTTTGGTAAGATAAGTTTATTAAGAGACGACTGTCTAGTAGAAGTTGAATAATAGTAATCATATCGTTGCCAATCGAACCACGGAGTTTTATAGTGGTTAAACGCACCACATTCTGGGACGGGCGAGAGGAGGGGGTGATGACCATCTACGGGGTTCTGGAAGTTGTAGTCTGCCTAATGAGCTGGTTGAGTGCCGTCTTCAGTTGATCAAGAAACTCGGATCGGTCAAGTGCAATATAATTGAATGGCACGGTCGGCCCACCATTCTGACGGCATCGCTTCTGATGGGGCCGGAATCGTTACATTAAGTATCCAAGACGTTGGTATGTAACACAGACAGCTATGTATTACATAACTTGTATGTAGGCCAGGGAAGAATAATATGTGTGTGTATTTTACCCATGATTAATTGCTTCAAATTTTAGGGTCGAAAAAAGGGCTGAACTGGTTTAGCCCGTTACATATATATATATATATATATATATATATATATATATATATATGTAAAATAATAATCATATATATATGATTATTATCTCATTCTACTACCCATTAGATATATACGCTTTTAACTATACTAATCGGACACTGAATAAGAAAGTAGAATTTGATATAAAATGTACCTTCATTTGCGTGTAGGCAGAGTAAAAACCCCTTTTGGAAAAACACTTCCAGTACACATGGCCTGGGCGTTAACACTTAATCGTGACCGACAAAACAGAAAAGATGAGACCGTCATTTAATCTTCATGTGCACCGATGCATTTTGGTATAAATAAGTTTGGACTTTCAGTTGAATATAAAACCAAATATAGATAGGCCTATATGTATTTATATATATGTATGTGTGTGTTTGTGTAACTGTGGCCCTGAAGCCGATATGTAGAAATTACACTCCATTCTCCCTCCTTCCGTTTATGACAGTCAGGAATATTTAATCCTGGGCTCTTTTTTTTTAGCACCGCGTCTTGCTACCCGTTCGGGTTATACGCTTTTAAGTACTAATTACTCAAATGAATTGGGAATTGGGAAGGTTGAATTAGAGGAAGCGAACCCGCATTTGCGTGGAGGGAGATTGGAAAACCATTTAGAAAAAATCCTGGCCTCTTGATTCAAAGTCAAGTATGTTAACTAACTTCTAAGTGTTTTTGGTATCGTTTGATCTTCTATGTATAAAATTTCAAGTAATAATAATAAAACATATTAACGTATTAATGCAATTATATCAAATAATATTTTTGTAACATTATGATTATATTGAAAATATATTCGTCACTATACATAAGTAATATAGTTGATTTTTGAAACGAATTTAATAATCTTTTTATCTAATTAAATTAATTGGTATACATCTATTTTATACATATTAACTAAAAACACATGTTCCAATTAACTCCATAATTGTGTGTCGTATACGTATATATTAAGTTAGTATATATATTTAATCCTTGTATATAATTATATACATTTATCATATAGATTAATAGCATAAGGGATCTTTCTCTAAAATTATATACATATATACACTGTACATATATAGCGTATATATGTTATACACATATATAAATTTTCTCACATCATATATTTACAGTTTTGTAGCTTAGCGCAATACGAGCAAATTTATAAATGGTTAGATTTTTACTTGTCTCTTTATTTAAAATACATTTTGTATGCCCATATAATTCCATGATTCAAATAATAGCGTTGCTGAAGCAAGCGGGTGTTATTAAATAACAATAATACGTAATTACTGTTAAATCACTGTAATCAAACATTAATCCCTAGGTATATATGTATAAAAAGAGCGCGTGATAAGGAAATAAAAATAGAGTAAATAGCCTAGAATTGGGAGCTCATGAATTATAATCAGTTCTTGTTTTCAAGTTCCATTTGATAGTAAATTAGAGTTTTTTTAAAAATATAACTATAAATTATAGCTTGTTTACAAAGCAGCTCCCTAAGTTTATACCTCAACATTTCTGATCAAGCAGAGGAAGTGAATGTAAGTCATAAGATTCTCAAGCTCACAAGATAATTGGAAGTAAACATTTCATGACAAGACGGAAATTGAACTTGTAAGAGGATCTCCGAGTAAGAAGATTATATATAACAGATCAATATCACGTATAAAATGGGGCAAACTTTAATATAACTTAAAGTTACTGGCTTTGCGCATATTTAATTGCTTTTTAAGGATCAGTCATGATATTAAGACATACACAAACGTCTATAGAAACCAAACTATCGTACTGTTCTTTTTCAAAAATATATACCTACAGTTTGGTAGCTCGAGAATCACTAAGGATTGCTTAATCGCATCCGTAAGCAGGTGGTTTACGGTCAGATCAGGGTTTTATTCCCAACAAGATGTACTGAGGGTAGTTTTTCCTAAATATTTTCTCAATCTCCCTCCACGCAAATGTTAGTAGATCTCCTCTAAGACTTACATAGACTCTCTCTAGCGTAATAATATGTATATAGCTTATATGGCTTGTAAGAATAAGGCTGAAAAAAACCAATACGTGTTTGAACTAGCTATCTTTGTAGCAAAATGTGAATATCATGTACTAAAAAATTATTTCTCAACCTTTAGGGTGACCTTGTGGTCTAGGGGTAAGGTGTCAGACTTCTGTGCTGGAGCTCCGGGGCTCAATCCTCACTCCCGACAAAAATTTATCTGATTTACAAAACCTTCCTTCACCTCTGACAAGACTTGTATTAATCACAACTTGTGAATGTGTGGAGTCCCAGGCCTCTACCATGGTTCGGATCTCACGTTAAACTGTAGGTCCTCCATTTCATCTCACAATCACTCTACCATTACATATTATAGTAAGTACGCATAACCCGAATGGGTAGTAAGACGCGGTGCTAATAAAAATAATAGTAATAATAAAATAATAACAATTTAGAGTAAATATGATATTTGTTGTTAATTAGTCCATTGAAAAATTGAACTAGCTAAATATTCTTACTTTGGTTTACAAAGAATGTTATTTCATATTGTTGTAAATTTCAAATTCTACTAAATCTCCACTTTATCTCTCTGTGCTTCTCGTGTCATAGAAGAATGCAAAAACAAGGCTAAGTATTTTATTGTGAATCGTGGCTTACTACACTTCCGAGATATCCACATATTTACACTATTGTGGTAGGAATGAAGTTAGTAGAATTTCGTATGTGTACCCTCGTTTATTTGGAGTAGATTGGGAGAGTGTTTAGGAAAAAAACAAACTCAGGATTCGAACTCGTGCCTCCCCGCCACTATATAACCAGACTATATATACAGTAATACTAAAACCACTACAGTTAGATTAATTATGTTTCAAATTTTAAAGCCATATTATAATGGGAAGTGGAAGTGTATATGTGTGGGTGCAGACTTTGGGGAGAGGGTGATACATCTCCTGGAGAGCAAGTTTTGTCAAATTTAAAATTCTCAAAGTATACCTTGCCCCCTGCATTCATATTGGGTTCGGGAATTGTGTAGGTTATAGAACATGGACAGTAGAAAGTTGGGGAAAGAGGGAGAGATGAGGGGAAAATGGGAAAGCAAAGGGATTAGTCCAGTGTTGGCTCGTGTATAGGCATTGCGGAATTGCAGCACCTTCTATTTCCACTTGATATTATCGATAACATTTAATATAATGAATCCTATTTTCTTTTATTGTCTTTTTATTTTTGTAGTACAATATATATTCCTTAAGCTTAATGTCGGTACTTCAGTAGCCATCCCACAGTTTATGGAAAATATACAAAAACCTTTGTATGGAACTGTGCGCTTCACAGTGCCAGTGACGTGGTGTTTGGCCGTTGTGCGCATGCGCACATAAGGGAGTGGGGAGTAAGACGGGACTTCCAGGTAGAGAGAGCACTGTTGCTCTCGCAGTGCCGGCTCTGGCATGATGAGGGAAGGAAGTTTACTCAGCGTGTGTTGTGCTTAAAAACCGTGTACCATATTCTTGAATGTGATAAGTGTAGAAGAGTGAAGAATTAGATTATTATTCTGCTTCCAGATATTCTATTTAATTTTTTTTTAATTGGGTTCTTTTATTTAATAGAAAGACTAAAATGCGCTTTCAGTACTTTAAATGGAAAAAAATTTCCTCAATTGTCATCCAGAGATCCAGGAGAAAATTATAGAACTTTTTGCGCAAATTAAAACAAGAAGAATGGATTTAATTTTTAAATGAATAGATCAAGCTTGAACTGTAACAATTTAAGTTAAAGTAAGTAAATAAGCTTGGGTTTTTTTTTGTTAAGATTTTATCAAGTTCCTGAATACATTTTCTTTTTATACATGTATTTTTTCCTTTGACACAATTTTAAAACAAAGGCAAACATTTCCTGGAGCAGCACCCTCACTAATTTTAGCTACGAGCCGCCACTGGGGATTACAGTACCGAACAAATGAGGGTTGTAGAGGCGTGTGATTACTGGGAAACACGTATTATAAAAATTGAACTAATGAATGTAATAATGTTCAAGTCCATTAGCTTGGATATAACATGTCAGTCTGTTATCCCCATTTCGAGACACGTTCAACAAATTGCCCTCACAAAATACCTTTAAAAATTAATCAATTGACAGCATTTAAATATTCTCCCAAGGGTGTTATTAGGATTTATTTCGCCACAGGAAACTCGGAGAAGATCAAGTATAAAGGGGTCCACCTACCAGGGTGCTGAAACGCTTTACAGACATCCAGAAATCCTCTGTTAGTAGGACGGTGTTTGTTATTTCAAAATATTATTTACGCTGAAATGTAGAAGAACGGTATTAACATGCTACTCTATTATTAAATACCTTACATACTAAGATTCGTATTTTTAAAAACATTCATAAAAAGTGAAATTAGATCACATGAAATTTTGTTCTTCTGAGATTAAGGTTAATTGTTGATAAACATAGAAATAAACTTCTTCAAACCAATATATTAATATATTAACATGGCTATAACGGGAAAAATTAGTTGATTTGATAGGGTGTAAGGTCCACTATTTAGTCTAGAGCAGGGGTTCCTAACTTTTTTATGATTACATACCTCCAATGTTCATCATCGTGAAGAGATTCCAGCCACTGTTCGGGTCTATTTGGAATATAAGCCTCTCCACCGCCTCCTTTCCTCCCTCTACCTCTCTCCCTCCACCTTGATCCGGTCCTCTCCTTTCTCATTCACCCCACTCCACCTTACTCTCTTCATCCATCTGCCCCTTGGTCTTCCTCTCGGTATTCTACCCCCACCTTCATATCCAATCCTCCTGGGCAATGGGCATCCTTCTCACATGGCTACACCACCCTAGTCGTGCCTCCTCTATCCTGTCCGGGTAGGTTCTTCCTTTACTATTCCTCTTGCTCTCTTATTTATCATCCTCTATCCTTCTCACATGGCCATACCACCCTAGTCGTGCCTCCTCTATCCTGTACGGGTAGGTTCTTCCTTTACTATTCCTCTTGCTCTCTTATTTTTCATCCTCTATCCTTCTCACATGGCCATACCACCCTAGTCGTGCCTCCTCTATCCTGTACGGGTAGGTTCTTCCTTTACTATTCCTCTTGCTCTCTTATTTTTCATCCTCTATCCTTCTCACATGGCCATACCACCCTAGTCGTGCCTCCTCTATCCTGTACGGGTAGGTTCTTCCTTTACTATTCCTCTTGCTCTCTTATTTTTCATCCTCGATCCTTCTAACATGGCCATACCACCCTAGCCGTGCCTCCTCTATCCTGTGCGGGTAGGTTCTTCCTTTACTATTCCTCTTGCTCTCTTATTTTTCATCCTCCATCCTTCTCACATGGCTATAAAACCTTAGTCGTGCCTTCTCTATTCTGTCCGGGTAGGTTCTTCCTTTACTATTCCTCTTGCTCTCTTATTTCTGATCCTCGATCCTTCTAACATGGCCATACCACCCTAGTCGCGCCTCCTCTATCCTGTGCGGGTAGGTTCTTCCTTTACTATTCCTCTTGCTCTCTCATTTATCATCCTCCATCCTTCTCACATGGCCATACCACCCTAGTCGCGCCTCCTCTATCCTGTGCGGGTAGGTTCTTCCTTTACTATTACTCTTGCTCTCTCATTTCTCATCCTCTATCCTTCTCACATGGCCATATCACCCTAGTCGTGCCTCCTCTATCCTGTCCGGGCCTGGCTCTTCCTTTACTATTCCTCTTGCTCTCTCATTTCTAATCCTCCATCCTTCTCACATGGCCATACCACCCTAGTCGCGACTACTCTATCATGTACTGGACTGGTTCTTCCTTTACTATTCCTCTTACTCTCTTATTTCTCATCATCCATCCTTCTCACATGGCCATATCACCCTAGTCGTGCCTCCTCTATCCTGTCCGGGCCTGGCTCTTACTTTATTATTCCTCTTGCTCTCTCATTTCTAATCCTCCATCATTCTAACATGGCCATACCACCCTAGTCGTGCCTCCTTTATCTTGTCCGGGCCTGGCTCTTCCTTTAATATTCCTCTTACTCTCTCATTTTTCATCCTTCATCCTTCTCACATGGCCATACCACCCTAGTCGTGCCTTCTCTATCCTGTCCGGGACTGGTTCTTCCTTTATTATTCCTCTTGCTCTCTCATTTCTCATCCTGTCTTATTTTGTACTCCAATGAATTGTTAAACTGTCTCTATCCCCCCTTTGCCAGTTGAAATAAAAATCATCATAATTATAATCATCATCATCATCATCATCATCATCATCATCATTATTGTCACCAGTCCTATTATGTATCAGTATGACTTCAAAATATAATTATCAAAAGCTTGTTTTTACTTTGTCAAATAGAGAGCTAGGAACGAAATAGCTGAAATAAAATCTTAAGGATTTTATCATATTTTTTTTATAGCACATCATCAGCTCAACTTCAAGCATTATTAGCATTTTTAGTTTATTCATTTATCTATATATTCTCAATGAACTTACTCAACATAATAATAATAATAATAATAATAATAATAATTTTAATTTCAGAAATAGCTACAATTTCTTCAAAACCTTAATTTGAATATGTAATTTACTCTACATGTTAAATATTTGGAAGAATGAGCGTAATTAATGGATCTGTAACTGAAAATTGCTTCAAACATAAAATATTTCAGTACTTCTATTGCCAGTATTTAGTGCTATTTCACAACTAAAATTCAAGCTAGTACAATTGCATATTTCATCATAAGGTGACAACATAGATTACAAAACAAAATATATTTTATTTAAGGTCATTCAACACTAACAATTTTATTGCACGTTTTTAACAAGTGTATGACTACGAACTATAAAGAGTGATCCACTGATTTCAAATCATTACACTTTACGAGTTATAAAGGCTATTTTATACTTTTTGAATACCATTGTTAAGGTAAAGTAATTGATGTATGCGGCTAAACATTAGTATAACTAGATATTTAAACGCTGTGTACACAATTAAATAGTTATAATATAAATATTTCATTCTGTACATCTCATATGAATGCCTACTTATATAATAATAATAATAATCACCGCGTCTTACTACCCGTTCGGGTTATACGATTTAAGTACTAAATACTCTAATGGATTAGGAATTGGGAAGGTTGAATTAGAGGAAGTGATCCCGCATTTGCATGGAGGGAGAGGGGAAAACCATTTAGGAAAAATCCCCCCCAGTTCACCCGACCGAGATTCGAACCTCGATCTCCCCGTCCTCAGCAGTCTAGCTCAACACGACAAGCGCGTTAGCCAACTACGCCACCGAGGCGGGTCTCTACTTATATTAAATTTCAGACCCATTACTTTACCTTAACAATAATAGCTACATACAAATCATAAAATAGCCATGATGGATTGACTAGCCAAACAATTATATTTGTTAATAACAATTATGAACGCATCTAAATACAGTATTCTTTAAATTGAAGGATGACACATGGACATGGGTATCGAACCAGGTCCGGGGTTTGAGCCCGTGTTCAGGCATGATTTTTAAATTTAAAGACTATAAAACAACTTGTTTGACTTCTTATAACTCTGTAACTATTTGATTTGAAATAATATAATCACCATTTATAGCTTATTCATCACTATATACTTGTTAAAATTTTGCAGTAAAATTTTTACTTTTAAATGACCTTAACGCTGTGAAAGAGTGATGATATTTTTTTCTATTTTCTTATTTTTATGTTTTTAAGCCTTTTTAATAAAATAAAACATTAAAATAAGTAATAATATATCAAAATTGGTATGTATTTTTTGTTTAAATAGCTATAATGTTTAATTTAACTTAATAATACTAATTCTTTTCCAAGGATTAAGTAATATAAGTAAAAGCCTTACTCTTTTTTTTATGAATGTATGAATAGTATAGCATTATATGGTTATTCTATTTTAGGCTCGGCTTGTACCATAGTTTCCAACATATTCATTTTTATTCAATACATAATTAAATTGAATCGGTGGTAGACTCTCTCATTTTTTTACAAACCAGTTTCCTAATAGAAAACTACTCTATATTTTGAAAATAAATTTAACTCTACTTATTTAGCAATAAATAATGGTTCATTTGACTTTTTGTACTATCGTTACTATCATAATTTTAAAACTGGAGAGGAAATTGCCCGAAATTACGTGATTTTCACAGAAATAAATACAACTAAACCGGGCCGTACCGTTGAGAACCAAACACCTGTGTTTTGATAGACAATGACAGTTAGGGGAGGAGTGATGAGGTGGAAGATCATTAGAAAACTTTCCAAAACCAGCTGAGAACAGTATCGAGGTACAAAAACATACGAGTAGTAATATTCTTATATTCTTGCTTGTATAATATGCGATGTTAACTATATAATGTGTGAAAGCGGGGCAGTCTATTACCATTCCTAAAATCGAGCCCAAGAATTTTGATGAAATTGTGTTATATACTATTTTCGGATACAAGAAAGTGATCTAGTCAGGTCTAGACTTTGGGAAAACTCATTTGGGTGGTTTATAACTGGGGAAAAGAGGGCTTGTATATTTGTAAATTTGATCTTGAAAACGGGCATAAAGATTTTGATGAAATTGCATTATCTTTATTTCTTTAAATTATTAACATCACCTGATTTAATAATATATTTGGTTGTAATTTCCGTATATATATTTAAATAAAATTATAATATATTTTAATATGCTTATCCTACTATAATGATCTTTTCAGAAGTGTTTGATTGGTGCAAATAATTTTTATTGGAGTCAAAGCAAAGTTCTTTTACACACGTCAAGGATCTAGCACAGGCATGGAACAGGGCATTAACCTGAAAAGATTTTACACTAGCATTAAGCAACATGGATTGAAATACAAATATTATTTTGGGGATGGTGATTCAAGTGTATACCAGAAAATAACAAAAAGAGCCCCGTACGGCCGTGAAGTTGAAAAAACAGAGTATGCAAACTATTTGGCAAAAAACTACAGACATCACGTGGACAAACTTACGAAGAATTTAAATTTGCCAATTGCAGTTATAAAAGCTCTTGACAGCAGAATTGGACGACTGAAGACAGATGCCAGAAAGGTTATTCAGAATGTTGATTGTATTAGTTTCAATGTGGAAACTATATTTCAACTGAGAGAGGACCTTAGAAATGGTCCGTCTCATGTATTTGGAGATCACACAAAGTGCAGATACGTTTATTGTATGAGGAAAGAAACAGGAGAGGAGAATTTAGTTCCACTGATACAAAGCTGTGGGTTAATAGAAGGAAGGAGTCATCAAAGCAATATATACATTAATAAATAAAGCAGACTTGTATGGAACCAAACCAACAATCAGGTAGAAAGACTAATGAGTCTGAAAGCTCGCGACTCACAATTTATAAAGGATGCGCAAATGGCTCGCAAAAATAATACATGATCTTAAGTGAACACTTAGTTTGTTTATTACACGTTATATTTAAACTACACCGTTGTATAAAATTGTAATATATTATATTTTACAGTATAAAAGTGTAAATTAGCATGTATTGTGTTGTGTTAAATAAAATTGTATAATTTACACTGTATTCTAATATAGCTTAAATTTCTAGAAATTACATTTGTGAATGGTGCGTGTTTTGTTGACAATAGCTACAAATATTTTTTTATAACGTTTAGTAGAGAATTTTGACAATCTATGTTAAAAGTTGGTTGACATGGTCACAAGAATTGATCATTATAGCCAAATGGCAAAGATTTGATTTTTATGTTCAATTGTTTTTTTAAATGTATCTTATATATACAAAATACGTTGGTTTTCAAGTTAATGGATATATTGTTAAGTTATTAGACCCTACTTCACTATTGAATTTTTGTTGACTAGTCACTAGTCACCAGTCTATATTTTGAAAGTTATTTGGATAGAGGTAAATTTCTAAGACTGGAAATACAATTATTATTATTATTATGTGTTGAGGACTATATAATTTATTGATAAATGGTTATAGAGTCCATGTTAGTATAAGTGAGGAACATTATTTCAATAACTAATACAACGGTGATACTTGTGTTTGCTTATAAATGATATAGCTAAAACAACTTTTTGCCCAGATATGGTATAACTATGCTAGCTGTTGCTAGTTTTAAGTGATAGTGTTAGAGGAACATATTTTATAAAAAATGCTCATTACTAGATGTGTATTCTAGTAAGAGTAGGGCCTATATCTAAACATCTAGTAAGAAGGTAGGTGACCTTGCGGTTTAGGGGTAAGGTGTCAGACTTCTGTGCTGGTGGTTCGGGGTTCAATCCTCGGTCCCGGCACAGTTTTATCTGATTGCCAAACCCTTATTTCACCTCCGACAAGACGTGTATTAATCACAACTTGTAAATGTGTGGAATGCCAGGCCTCCACAGTGGTTCGGATCCCACTTTAAACTGTAGGTCCTCCATTTCATCTCACAATAGCCCTACCATTACAAATTAGCGTAAGTGTGTATAACCCGTACGGGTAGTAAGACGCGGTGATATCGCAATGTTACCTGTCGCGGCTGACAGCAGATATATTAGCCTATATCAAGTAATATTTTGTCAATAAGTGAAATAACAATGTCACTTGTAATTAATTGTGAGGGATATAGCTAAAATAATATTTTCAGGTTTGCCACTTACCGATAAAATTGAGAAAAATCCCGGGAAAAGTGCTTGAATTTTTCCATAATTCGAAAATTTAAAGGCGAGGACCATTCTAAATAGATTTTTGGGCATACAAATTTAAATATTTGCCATGGGTAAAGAAAACCACTTTAAATATATTCTAGAAAAATTAAATTTAAGCAATTCTAGGCAAGGAAAACTATTAATATCTTTTAGGGGTATCCAAATCTCAAAAATTTTCTGGGAAAGGATCACTCCAAATATCTTGTAGAGGAGTTTAATTATCAAAATATTTCTGGATGAGGACCCTTCAACATAGATCCTAAGGGCATTCAATTTTCACAAAATTTATGGTGTCTAATCCCCGTACCTCCTTTGACCTGGGGTACAGTTTCTAAAAAAAAAATAAAAAAATCGTACACACCCCTACAGAAATAAAGTTCCACCACCAGTGGGTGAAGCACATTTTGTATATGTATAGGTCTATGCATACTACAGTTTATCTTGCCTAATCTCTACTGGTAGCTGAACACACATCACACGAACGATAATGGCCTTTTGATCCAGACCTTTAAAATATGTACGTTGAGAATGTAGAGTAATACCATGGATGTACCCTTGTTTTTAGTGGGGCGAGAGGGGTCCTATCTATCGTTGATTGTGGTAAAGTCTTCTAACAGAAGAGGGTCAGCCATTTTTTGGACATAGACTCATCTAAATAATTTAAAGTGTTCTAATAGATAATTATTGAAGTTGGTGGTGGTATGAATTGTGTAGTCAGCCTACTTAAACCAGTGGTGGGAGAACCGTGGGGTATGGGGGACGGGGTCAAGAGGGGCATCGTCCCCCAGAAAATAATCTCAGCTGGAATAAATTCCCCCTTAATATATTTTAAATCCTTTGATTATAGAATATGAAGTTGAAATATCTTACATTGACATCAAGATAGTTCAAAAGTTTTCCGGAGAAGACCACTTCAAATAGTTTCTAGAGGCATATAATTTTCGAAAAAAATTCAACCTAGGAGCAATCTGAATAACTCCGGGGAAGTTCTAATTTTAAAAATTTCTCGAGGAAAACACCTTCAAATAGCTTTCAAGAGATCTAAATTAAAAAATAAATAAACTGGTTGAGGACTATGAAAAATAGCTTCTGGAGGCATCAAAATTTAAAACAATTTCTCAACGACACTACTAAAATTAGGTTCTAGGAACATTCAAGTTTCAAAATAATTGGAGGTGAGACTACTTTAGATATATTTTAAAAGAGTATAATTTCAAAAAAGAGAGAGAAGGACCACTTAACTAGGGACAGAAAAACGGGAAGTGGAGTGTAGAGAGGCACTCCAAATAGATTATGCATGCATATCATTTTAAAAAAATAATCCAGGTGACAACGCCAAATAACTTCTAAATTCATTCACCTAAAAAAATTCCAGGTGATAATCTTTCTAAATAAAGTAATATTTAGTCAGGAGATAACAACGTTACTTACTTGTGAGTGATATGTATATATAAATGTGTATATTTTTGTTGATTAATTTAGTTTAATAAAAATAATAACTTTAATATTTGTATGACTTACTTGTATTTTCTTCTTGAAGAACATAGCTTTTCTGCTCATATTTTACAATAATTTTGTTTACAGTCTCGCTGTATATTATCTAAATAATTGGTGGCTTTACCAACATTTAATTATGTTAATTTGTACATTAAACAGAAGGGATATTGTTTATTTAATGTTAAGTAAAGCGCATTATTTTAATTGATTTAAATTATTATTAACGGATGACAGACGTTTACAGGAATGTAACTAAATGTATGTTGAAAAAAACACACCCGGATACAAGAATAAAACTCGTAACTTTTGGCTTAGCGAGTTCTTTATTTGCAATGTATTAACTTGTGGTCCCCTATTACATGGATCCATATCGAGGTTTGTCTCTCAGTTTTTTTTGACGACCAGTTGGCTGTCTATCACTTTGTTGTTATATGTATGTATTTGTAGACGAGTCGGTGGCCACTAGTTATTTAGTCTATCAACTATTTTTTTAATTTGTTGTCGATCAGTTGGATGTCTATCACATAGTCCTACTCGTGCCAACAACTTGAACTAAGTACTACTGCGTGTCGATTACTTGTCTGTCGATAAATTTGTCTACATATTGTGTCGACCAGTTTATTGTCGATCAGTCTTATGCACCCAAATTGATTGACCATTCGTATGTCGATCACTTTGTCCTCCTATGTATGATTTAGTCGACCAGTGAGTTTTACTAGTGTCGGATACTTAGCCCACCTAGAATTCCAAATATGTGTCTACATTTTGTTGACCAATTGGCTCTTTATCACAATGTCCTATTCGCATCGACCATATGGTCAACATTGATTTTGCTCTACAGTAATTTGTCTGTCGACCACTTCTTCCACCCATTTTAACCACTGTGTTTTCGATCGATTTGTCGGTACCCCAATTTGTCAACCAGTTTGCTGTCACTTTATCCACCTATCCATGAACTTCTCAACCAGTTGTTCCAAATCGTGCCGGCCATATGTCTAATCTATTCTTAAAGATATTTTTACAGCTTATTGACCAATTTGTATGATGCCAGTATAAACAATATGAACCTGTGTCTTATTTACTTTACAGATACAACTATATTATTTATATATTTAAATTATAGGCTTATCATTAATGCCAATTGGTCCTAGTTAAACATAGTTGAATCTAAAAATATCATTTATCAAGATCATTACACTTATTGTATTTCGTTGAATATCTTAGCTAAAAAAAGTTCATCTTACTTAAAAAAAACCACTAGTCGATGTCATTTTCATCCTACATATTCCAAAAAGTTTGTATAAGCTCTATATTAAATAGTTGGAATATGTAATCATCTATACAAACAGCAAAGTCAATTTTTTCTTATTAGTATCAAAAGTGCTAGCCCAGTGACTGATCCAGGGGAAGGGGTACAATCGCCCCCCCTCCCCCTGCATAGGAAATAGTAATAAATAATGAGACCAATACTTTAAGTTTGTAAAGAATGACTGAAACCTTCCTCACCCTATCTCCTACACGACCTAATCAAAAATAGGGAACAGCTCTTTCAACTTAGCTCTAGAGCAAAGCAAGGGAATTAAAACTAAAATTTTTCAGTTTTTATATTACTAAGTTTAGTATTAAAATACACATTTTTTCTTTTATTACTAAAACACTTTAGACCTATGTACAGTACATATTTATTAATTTTATTGTGACGGTGACTTTAAGTTTTATGTTATTTTTGTTTTAAAGTTACACATGGGTTAATAAAAATTGTGTTTTTTCTTAAAGTCATATTATTATTTTATTATTGTTAATTCCGACTATTTTGTTAAACTGGAAATATTATTATTAAAATTACTATAAGTTAAAATCTCATCTAAAATTATTAAATTTATCCTTGAAGGAACCTTGTGTTGTACACGCATGTTTGAACAGCTTTGCTATTCCCATGCTATTCCCCAAAACTTTGAACATCATTTAATGGCATAAGCATGGGTTTCCGAATGCAAGTGTACAGGGGTTTTGTATTACTTTAGGTTCAAACAAGCTATATGTGCAGTTGGGGCTGTGAGCTTCCAAACACCTTGCATATACACATGTATACGTATAAATACACATCTACATGTAAATACTCATATATACGTATATGTATTCACATAAATGTATATATTCATATATGTTTATATTTTCATATATATAAGTGAAAACATGTATATATATATATATATATACATGTTTTCAATACTTACCACTTACGAAAATTGGCCTCGTTTTAATAAGAATAGTTACATTTTTACTATCGTGTTTAAAACACTAATAAAAACTTATTAATCTTGAAATAGCCAAGATGAATATAGTTTTAAATGGATTTTTTTTAAAATGTTTAGCAAATATTGGTGACCTGGCGGTCTAGGGGTTAGGTGTCAGACTTCCGTGCTGGCGGCCGGGGTTCAATCCTCGGTCCCGACACGGATTTATCTGATTACCAAACCCTTCCTTAACCTCTGACAAGACATCTTGTGAATGTGGGGAATGCCAGGCCTCCACCGTGGTTTGGATTCCACGTTAAACTGTAGGCCCTCCATTTCATCTCACAATCACCCTACCATTACACATTAGCATAAGTGCGTATAACCCGAATGGGTAGTAAGACGCGGTGCTAATAATGATAATAACAACAAATATTCACACTCTTTTTATCTTATTATTTAAGTTTATTCTAAACCATTTCTCGTTTTATTGTGTTTTGCTGCAAATAGAAGACTACCAAATTCGATAAGCAAAACTAAACACTTTGTTAAATTTCTTGTCATAAAAAACGACTGAATTGTTTAATTAATTTGAACTTAGGATATTTCTGAATTTATTCTCATTCACTCGTTATTTTTGACCCCCCTCCCCCTTAACCCTGAAGGATAGAAAGCTTCCATGATTCCACTATGACGTAACCTATAAGATAGGGCATAATGTATCTCGTCAAGGTAAGACTGATAGGCCTACTTTTCAGGGTAAGCGGAGTGTACCATTAGCATTAGTTAGTTTTTTCCCTCTCAAAACCAGATTTGGCCCAGTAAATAAATTGGAGGCCATTATTAATTTTAAAAACTTTACCTATTCCATTCTCTACCTGCCTCTATCCTTCTTCCCATCCATCCACCCACCAATAACCCACACATCCACCTATACACTCACCCATTCCATACCCCAACCTATCTACTTGTCCAAATACCTACACATCCATATACACACCCATAGATCCACACATCCCCGCACTCACTACCAACTTACACCCACCTACAAATCCATACATCTATCCATCCTCCCATCCAACATCACACCCTTCCATCCAACAATCCATCCACCAGTCAATTCATCCACCCAACTACTCACCTACCCATCCACCAAACCCAGCCACCCACCCACTTACACATTCATCCATCCACATCCATCCATCCTCTCACCCATCCATTCATCCATCCATACATCCATTCACTCATACTCATATCCAACTATCCATCCATCCACACATCCATCCATCCATTCACCCATACTCATATCCAACTATCCATCCGTCCATTAACCCATTCAGCCATTCAGCCACCTACACCTCCATCCACCGACCCAACTATCACCCAGTATCAATTAGCATTTTGTGTGGGAAGCCAGAGCTGGTGTGGACGACAGAGGATGCAGACAAGGGCTTGAGCAAAACAGCACTTCCTTTTGTAAGAACAAAAAATAAATAAAAATAGAATAGGATGAAAAGGAAGGGGTGTATTGGTCGATCTTTACTTTCGGTGGTATTTCTCTCTCACGCTCTCGACCGGATGTGCTGAGAACTCAGGCCATTCAGGGAGAAGCGATGGTCACGTAATAGGCCAGATAGTATCCCATTCAGGTAAAGTAGACGATTTGGCTAGAAAGTTATGATCAGAAAGATGAAGTATTCGAATTCCTGTACAAAATATCAATGCGTATTTTCGTGCTCCACGACTATTACATTTTCACTTCCACTTCCCTCATAATTAAACTAATGCCCAGATCAGGAAGGAAGATAAGAATTTTAAGGATTTGTACCATAATTCGCGCGGAGAAAGAGAGGTTAGGCATTTAGGAATAAAACACCTTCAGTACAATCAATCGGGGTTTTGAACCTAGCCTACACGCTAATGGAAAACCAGTGTTCCATTCAGAGCTAAATAAATACAATCTTAGCTTAATATTACCTAATATTTTGTTATAACCCACACTGGTGAGCACACGGACTAAACGTAAAGCTTATTGAGTATGATTTTTAAGTGGACTTAGATTGGGGCTCAAATACCGCCTGGGTGTAATGAGGGTATATTTTTATGAGATTTTTTTACTCCCTCTTCTCACAAATGGGGGTACGTTTTTATAAAAGTCTACAATTATCATCTTGACTTAATTAGTGTGGTGAAATATTGATAGCTAGAATGGGTAACGAGGATAGGTAAATAATTTAATACTAATAACCTGGCTTGTAGCCCCCTATATAGTCTTGGAAAAAAATTAATAATGTATTTATATCAGAAAATAAATTTAAATTTAATGTTTGTATAGCGATCTTAGGTGTGTTTGTGTATATATATTGAACCTTTATTTGTTACTAGTCAAGGTATTTTTTTCTACTAGATTTCTGTTATCTGATGTCTGGTACCTTTCCTGTCCATGAAATTTTCATTACTTTTTTTGGTTGTGTCGTAGTCTTATGGGTGTCGGGAAGTTGTCCCCTTTGTTTTTTCAAACTCGTGTTTTGCTAAAAAGTAAATAGATCCACTTATTTAAACGCTTCCTCTTTAAATTCCTATTCATCCTCATTCAGAGTGGATTGACTCACTTTGGTGGCCGCGTGGTCTAAAGGCGCTAATCTAGTGTTGCACTAGACTGCTGAAGACAGGGAGATCAGGGTTCAATTCCAGTTGGGTGCACTGAGGATGATTTTTCCTAACGGTTTCGCACCCTCCTTCAACGCAAATGTGGGTGCATTTCCTATAAACTAAGCCTTCATATTACTTAACTCATTAGTGTATTTAGTACATATGCGTATAAACTGAACTCGTAGTAAAACACGGCATTAAAAAAAGGAAAAAAGTGGATTGATTCTTGACTAAGTGTTTTCTGGTCCAGTAAAAAATAAAGCTTAAATTTGGCATAGTCTTTTAGCGTGTTCACCTCGTGGAGTATTATATTTACTTTTACATATATTAAGAGTTTGACATTCTATGCCACGTGGTGAGTGGTACAGATAGCTCCTCAATCACAAAACATAGAATGTTAAAGCTCGACACTTGTAATCAAGGAAACTTGAGAAATTTTTAAAAAGCAGTTCTTTAAAACTCTTAATATGGTGACCTATCTCTAAAATCGAGAAAAATATCAAGCTGAAACTTGTCACAGACTATTTTGAGCTTAGGTAACGTGACAAAAGGCCAGTTTTTATGCAATTTTTCAAACACTTTTTTTTATAATACAAATAAAATATTGCTCCAGTGGAAACATAGAGTTTAATTTTCTTCACATTGTGATATAAACAGTTCCTGAATACCTTTCATAAGCATAGTACCATTAAATGAAAAAACTGTTAAAAGAAGAAAAAAGTTGTATATATACATATATATTCAAAAATACCTTTATATATATTAAAGAATTGTTGCTTTCCCATTATGTTAAGAAAATTAAACTCTGATTCTACTAGATTAATATTATATTTCCTCCCCCACCCCCAAAAAAGTTTTACTATAAAAACTGCGTAGGCACTGCTCTTTTCCTGTGTTCCCTACACACTCCCCCGGAAATCTTAGGGTGTGTTCATGTATGGCGTATTTTCTGTTACTTTAATATACGTTTTGATCCAAATGCCTTAAACCACTTGACAATCAGGATGAGTAATATTAAATCAAGTAATATTGAAAGCTGAAACATTGAATTTTACAGTATGAATTTTTATATTTTATTATATAATTTAGCCTATGTATTTTTTTAATAGCTTAAACTTCCATTCTGATGCCGCATACAATTTTAGTTTTGCTGCAGGTGCATTTAAAGTCAACAAACCTAATTTGTATTTTTATCCAAATTTATATCCTTAAAAACCTGACGTATTAGACAGCCTGACCAATTATTCGGATAACCATTAGATTAAGAAACATAGAAAGTAGGACCATGGTATGGTCCTACGTACTTAGGCCCACCTAAATTTGTATATATATATATATAGCGAGCCTGATTTCTTAAACTGTGTAGGTTCATGGTTGCGGGTAAACTCAAAACCAATACTTTTTTTTAACTTGTTATAATAACTTTAGAATACTGGTAGTAGGACAACTTAGGAGTTTATTTTTTACTTTTATTTATAATGTGAGTCTGACAAATTAGACTGCGTGAGTACGATTGCGGGTAGCTTCAAAACCATTTCAGAAAGATGAAACTGTTCATACGTACTTAGGTAAAAATTATTGGAAAAACTGTTGATTTATTTTAACTGTTACATATATTACGAGCCTGAAGATTAAGATCACATCATTACTGGCTTATGATGTTAAAATGTATAATCTTGATAAGTTTTATAAATAAGCAATACATATTATTTTGTCATGCAACATGTTATATGCGACGCAATCTCACTCTCTAATTAATTATTAAATCATTATATCATGACAGGACAGTTACCTTTTTGGCAGACCAAGATAAATGAATTTTAACACCGTTTAGTCTTCACAAATATACACTGACAACATGATTTAAACGGTGCTTTTTAATAGTTATTAATAAAAGTGGATATATAAAATGAATACTATATTTTACTGTTGCTATAGTCTTCAAAATAGAGTATAAAAATCAAGAATTTATCAAGAATTTATAGTGTTTTAGTGGCCAAGGATTTCTTTGTCATTCTTTTGGGAGGTTTAACCCCAAGTGTCATTTATTTCACCTTTGAGATTTTAATTCACATTCGTGACTGCTGTATATCATGGGTAAGAATTTATCTCTATTTGACCTTATAATACATTGATATTCTAGAAATACTTTCTCATAAATTATTTTTTATGTAATAATTATTATTAATTTTACCAGCTTTGTGACAACATTGTCTAAGGCGTCACACTCGTAATGGATTAGACCACCTATGAAGGGTAGCTCGGTGTTCCAATTCTTACCAGATGTTCTGAGAGTGGTATTCCCTAAATTATTGTACACGCTCCCTAAATGCAAATTCTGGTACAGTTTTTTAAATTCAACCTTAACAACCTTAGCTTTTTTAGTAACATTAATTTTGGATTAAATAATATTTGGTTACTAAATATATGTTTTTATTAATAAAAAAAACATGAGTTTTTGTTTGGTATCATGCTGTTTAACCCTTAAATTCTTTGCTTTATTGAATTTTACTACACTATATTTTAATTAAATTAATTAAATTAATTTTTATTACTAAACCAAATCAAGCTTATTTTTACAATGTTAATTAGCATCTAGCAATTTTGTGTCAGAAATTAAATTAACAATATACATAGTATTCTATACACCCAATTTGTGGTTTTGATCAGATTTTATGCAGTACAAAAAATATATAATTAGATGGTTGTGAGTCTGGGTGGTATTGACCTCTTTGGCTCTCCTTCTAGACTTTATTTTTTGGCTACATTATATGTTTTTAAATATTCATTTCAATAAATTAACTAACACATTTTAGTGACTACGATTTAATGTCTACTGGGCTCTTTAATATTAACTTATTTAATGTACTGTCACTCTATATGTTCATGTAATTTGTAATATATTGTTTTTATGTAACATTAATTTATACTGAAAGGTAACAAGCTTACGTTACTTTGTTCTACCATGGAGTGACCTGTGCCCTCACATTATTAATTTGTTCAAAAAGGGCACTCAAGTAATATTAATATAGAAATAAATTATATATATAAACTTAAATTACATAAATATTACTGCACGCCCATAGCAATACTATGAGCATAGGTCCTCTAACGGTGCTATATTCTCTCTCAATACATTCTTATCGATGTACATTAATACAATTAATACAACTGCCGGCATTTTTATTGCAAGTTACATACACAATTATATTCCAGGAAAGAGAATTCAGTGATATACATTATACAGGTCTAGACAAATTCTATTCAATAAAATTTCATTCTTATGTCAACAAAATTAAAGATCACCCAGTATAATTGACAGTTTTTCTGTCCACAGATCATGAATCGCAACCAATTACACCCAATGTGTTGTTTCAGGTATTGATAGCAATATTTTAAAATTTATTACTAACACCCGTGATTTAATTGTTTATTTTATTTTTAGCATAATATCTACAGGTTTTACACATTAAAGAGTTGTTAAATTTTTACGTCTAACCAATAATTTTAAAGCAACATTTTTCTATATTTTTAATTATTTTGTATAGGTCGGTTCATAAAAAAAATTATTTCTCATAAATCTATTCCGTATAGCTTGGAGACAATTCAGCTATAGTCTACTTTTTTGCGTTAAAAATGTTTCCCGAAAAAATATTTCTTTAAATTTCCTCTTAATTTATACAATTCTAAGTCAGAAAAAGAAAATAAGTTTTTCATCAGGATAGAAATTTTGCATGAAGATTATCTGGAAATAATATGTTCTTTTATTAATATGTTTAAAAAAAGTTTCTTTTATCAATATAGCTATTATATATAAAATAGTTTTTTATATATCGTAGTTAAAACACAGCATAAGCGATGTTAGTTTTGGTATTACCAAGTATTTCTAAACTGTTCAACCTGGGTTTGTGTCAGTGTTATTTTTTACTATCTCTTAAAATTATTTTAAAATTCGGTAAATATTATTATAATTTTTTTTATAGCTTTACAGTAATTTAATACTGTAAAAATGTAATGTATGTCATGTTAAATAAAGGTTTGGTAGTCCTCAGTCCCGTAAAGATGTGTGATGTTTTTGTACTTAAACAAACCAAAGTCTGCTATTACTACTACTAACTATGGAAGGGACTATAAGCAATTCAAGTAGATATAATGAAAATCTATACGTAAATTGGTAATCTCAGATCATAGTTTTAAGAAATTTTTAGTTACAGTAGCCCCATGGCTTCTTTGGTGCTGAGTGATAGCTCACAACTGACCACTGACTGCTTTGAAAAGTTACCAGACCAAATTATGTATCCCTACGCCGAACCATATGATCTGCAAAAACATGTGTTTAACGGCTGTCACTTCTGACAGTTAAACTAGGTAAAGACCTAAATGTTGACTGTCAGAAGTCATCTGTGAGCTGTCAGTCACCACCAAAGAAGCCCTGGGGCTGCATACGTACAAGAGTTACTTTGATTTAAAGATAGGAAAATTTTACATTGATATTTTGCCTTTAAAAATAACCCCAAAAAGTTTTGTTTTGTAGGTTTGAGTAAAGTGTTTCAAATTTAAAGTGTTTTATAGATCCATCCATGATAGTTAAAAAAAAGTGTTGAATTATTTTAAAAGATGCATTAACATCTTTCTGAAATTAATTCAGTTTTTGTTAGTAAATTTAACTATTCCAAAAACCATAATGAAAATAATAACAGCGTGAATACACATATTTTTTGTTGTAGCAGATTAGGTAAAAATGTACCAATATTTGTGTGGAAAGAGATTGTAAAACACTTCACAAAAACATCCTTGGTACATCCGGTCGGGTTTCGAACTATGGCCTCTGAATCAGCTGCAAACTAGACTATAATCTGATCTTACCGATTACTCTGATTATTAAATGACAGTGGTTAGTGATATTTAAGCTAGGATATTTATTTATCAAACATGTTCTAATTCCAAAGTTACTTAACGCCCTAATCTTAGGGGATAGGATGAGAAAGGCAGTTTAAATAAAATTCACACACATATATTAGAAGATAATAAGTGAAAACCACACAAATATATCTCAGGTGGTATAACATGCCTGTATCACCCAACCGAGATTATAACTTCAGTTTAACCAACGGCGATCTTGTCTTTTTCGAGCCTGTTTATTTAGACAACGTTACCACCGATGCACATACTAAGAGAGTCTGGGTGTTAAGTTCCTGGAGGGAAAAAAATCCCATTTGTTAAAAGTAACACACAACACTAAAGTGCGATCGATAAATTTCACATCCTTTACTCCCTCGTTTTACCCACTTCTTTCAACCTTACACATTTATTTCAAAAGAGGGGGATGGGGTGCTATGGAAGGACGGAGGCTGTTGGTAAAAGGGGTAGAATGTGGGCATCACAGGCTACCTAAGCAATCAAGAGAAATTGCGGTGTTAATAATTCAAAAGAAAAAAAGAAGGGAAGGGAATACAACTTTTCTCAGTCATTTCCTTGTTTTGCTCTGGAGCTTTTACTCATACGAACAGAATAGTTTGTCTTGTCAGACCGACACCGTCAGAAATGATGAATGGACATGTCCACCAACTCTTGAAGTGTCTTTATATATTTACTAGTATTTTTTTATATATAAAATTATATTGATATATTTTGTACTTTCTCATAAGAGATCCAGTTTACAATGTTTCGGGTTTGCAAACTATACCAATTATAAACTGATATTACTGATTATAAACTAATACAAATTAAATTACATAATTAATATATACATACTTTTTGTGCATCACGTTTTACTACTCTTCTGAAATCTCAGTAGACCTACACTAATATAGTAGGAATGAAGAAGGCTTAATTTAGAGGAAATTGTGCCCTCATTTTTATGTAAGAAGAGCGGGAAAAAATTAGGGAAAACCACCAATCGACAAGTATAAACCTGACCACGGATCGAATTTCTATATCCGTATCACTATCGATTCAGTTTATTGTAAAATGACGCTTTAAGCCACGCGAACACCGATGCAGGTAAGAATCATTTTAAAAACAGTTCGATTACACTGTAAATATAAGTAATAGGAGAGTAAGCTAGGTTGTAAATATAAATAGATTAGACCGTATACGTAGGGCCGTAAACCCTACGTCACCATATAGACACCTCTTTAATTAATAAAGCTCTTTGGCGTCAAACTACCAGTTCTGTACCTTAGAGGTCTCACGGATGAAATGAAATAAAGACACACACACAAGGGCAAAGGCCCGGTGAGAGGGGTAGGGGTGACAATAATGCAATAATAAGAATAGATAGCGGTTCTGTGAATATTAATTTGGACCTCGCTACCTACATGTTATTATCTTTGTTACAATCATAGAGACCCACCTCGGTGGCGTAGTTGGCTAACGCGCTAGTCGTGTTGAGCCAGACTGCTGAGGATGGGGAGATCGAGGTTCGAATCTCAGTCGGGTGAACTGGGGTGGTTTTTCCTAAATGGTTTTCCACTCTCCCTCCACGCAAATGCGGGTTCACTTCCTCTAATTCAACCTTCACAATTACTAATCCATTAGAGTAATTAGTACTTAAAGCGTATAACCCGAACGGGTAGTAAGACGCGGTGCTAACTATTATTAACTATTATTATACACTCATAGATTTCTCTTTGGATTTTAAGTTGAAATATTACCTATAATTTCTCCTTGAATTTGAAGTCGATATTTTCCCTTGGTGATCAAGTTAATTATAAAAAAATTAACACTATTCAATATTATTTTATAGTCATATAGAAAAAACATGGTTTCCCTGGCTTAAAACGTGAGGCCCACAATATATCTCAAAGTTAAAAACATTCTCTTGCTAGGTACTCGATTAATTAATTATAATTATAAATTAAAATCGATTGAGATGAGCTATTAGACAAAAATATTTTTAAGTGACCACAATATTGAAACAACCAGATTTAAAAACTTAGTAAACTATTTGCTAAGTCTAGGCTTAAATAATAACTTGACATATTTCGTTTGGATTATTCCACAAATTTGGCAGTTATCATGAAAAATACAAATTGGATATATTTTTAAGTGACCGTCATATTGAAATGGAATATATATAGAAAAACCATGCGTTTACTTTGTTCGGTCTAGGTTCAATGAATGTCTTTGCCAAATGTAGCTAAAATTGGTTCCTGAATTTGACAATCACTGCGTAGCAAAGATACGTACTCAACGTACTTGGATGAAATGAATTTACCTGCCCACTTCGGAGTCAGTATGGTCTAAGGCATAAGACTCACAATATACTAGATTGATGATAAGGGGGAGATCAGGGTACAAATCCCGGTCAGGCGTACTGAGTTTATTTTCCTAAATGATTTTACACTCTACCTCCACATAAATGCGGGTATATTTCCTCTAAATTCAACCTTCCTCAAACATAACACTTTAGTTTAATTAGCACGTGTGCATATGAGTAAAACAGCTAGGAAGACGCAGTGGTAAAAACAAATAAACAACAGCAAACAAGCAGCCTTACCTTTCTTGTTGCGCATGAGATAGCGCCATAGTGCTCCCGGTCTGGGTGGACCCAATATCTTTTAAAATACACGGTGTGTTTTAAGTTAATAAACAAAAAGAGTGAGAAATAGTTTAATACAGGAATGAAAGGGGTAATATTATGTCTACCAGTCCCTTCACAGTTTCCTCCACTCCTGCTACTAAATAAACATATGCAAAGTGTTAATTATGTTCCGCATTTAAGCCTGAAGCAAAATAATGTATTAAAATTATAGCACCGCGTCTTACTAACCGTTCGGATTATACGCTTAAGCACAAATTACGCTAATTGATGAGGAATAGGAAAGGTTGAATTTAGTGCAAGTGAACCCACATTTGTGTGAAGGCAGAGTGGAAAACCATTTAGGAAAAGCCACTCCCAGTTCACCCGACCGAGATTCGAACCTCTAGCTCTCCGTCCTTGGCAGTCCAGCTCAACACGAAACAAGCGCGTTAGATAACTACGCCACTGAAATGAGTAAATTAATATAAATTATAGTAAACATTTTGTGTATAGCTGTGAAATTTATTAAAAGCTTGAAAATAAACCAAGCTACTATTAAAAGTCTAGCATAGCCATAAACAAAATATGTGTGTAGGTAGACACCCATTCAATAATTTAAAAGTTATTTGATTCTAAACATAGTGTTAATTTAGATAAAACATACCTTTTTAGAAAATACGTATCATTTTATATTATTAGCAGATACATTCATAACTTGATCGGGTCCTGGTTTTTTTCCTTGATCCCAATCGTTTTCTGGATGTTGATCGCTCTTTTTTACTTCTACTTCGAGATTTTGATTTGCAGCGTGTTCTTGTTTTGGATCTAGAGAGTTTCTTGTGTTTAGAGCGCGAACTCTTTCTAGCTGCGCAGTCTTCAAACAGATCACTATCTGACGAGGAGCTGTCCGATCTTGTTACCTCCTCTTGAACACAATCACATTCGCATTCAACTCCACGGTTTGATGTTCCACTGCATCCGGAATCTTGTCTCTCAATGTTCACATTGTTGGCCGGATTATTTTCCCTACTCAGACACCGCATTTTCCTATACTTCCTTTTGTAGAAGCCAGCCCGGCACCAATTCCTGCGCAGATCCATCGCGGGTGATTTGACGACCGCGTAAAAAGGCCCACATCGCCGGACGAAGCCAACGTCCTCGGCGTATTTTAACGCCGTGGTCACCTGAGACAGTACGTCCCCATCCACGACGTAGTGGTGTTCGATGTAGAACGATATCTTCTGAGGGGTGCTGCCCAAATACTCCGCTGTCCTGTCGTCCCTACAGTCGCGCTTTATTTCCAGACACTTCAAAGCCTCCAACACCTTGACTAGGAATCTCGGAGACTTAGCTGCGGCCGGACATGACTCGTGGTTTGGATGTACAGCCATCTGAATGGGTTAGGTGAACGTATGAAATTATTTTCTGATGTGGACCATAAATCTATTTAAATTTGGCTTTAGGATCAAAAGGTGGATCATAAAAGTCTTTAAATTTGGCTTTCAGAATAAAAGTAGCCATAGTAACGTTTCAATAATTATGATAAATAGTTATATTTAATTGCAACCTAACTCTGCAACTCTACAGTTATTTTTATTTGCCGATAATGGTGAAGACGGAACTTGAATCTGGTTCGGGTGTTACTAGCGTGTTTTTTTACTGAATCTTTTCTCACTTGCCTCCTAGTAAATGCGGGTAAATTTCCTCTAAATTATACTCTACTCATTCCTACTCTATTAGCCTTATTCAACCCATGTACGTGTAACCCTAAAAAGTAGCAAAAACAGGGGAAAGAAAAGAGCACGCTAATCCCGAAAAAATATTGAAGGAGTTTCAAAATTGCAACAACTGTTATTCGAGTTCTTATCCGGTTCAGGTACGACTACAGGGCTTGTTGGTTGAAAGGAAGAGTGAGACCAAATTCAGAGCTAAAGTTCTATGATAAAGATAAGTGAATTATTCAGTATTATAATAAAAACCTTTAAATTCTTTATTTCCGTGATTCAACTAACTGAAATATTCACCGGAATTTTTTGAAAATTTACCAGAAAGATTTCCCATTGAAAGTTTACCACAAAATTTTTCCATACGTATATACTAACTACATTATTGAACTAATGATGATTAAGGAATAACTTAGAAGAAGTGTACCCACGTTTGCGTGGAGGGAGAAACTAGTATAACATGAGAGTGACGTCTTAAACTATGCGGCCACCGGAGCATACATAAATAAACATACACATACACACACACGTGACAAAATGTATTGGAAATATTTTGTTAAGCTAATTTATAAGGTCAGTTTTGTTTTAACGTTACACATTATTTTAATTTTGGTTATATTAAAATTTTCCACATAATTGTGAATATTATAATGTAAACAAGAAAACAAATTTTGACACTATAGCAATGAACAATCCATACAGATGAGTGGTGGCTAGCCAACGTAATTCATAGCCATCGTTCACGTGGTCTTCATTGACCTACAATTTATTTAAATGTAAATTTAAGGATACATTTAAATCATACCTATACAAGATACTCAGAAAATTTTAAAAAATTATTTTATAATCTTAGAATTAAAGGTGTTCAATTTGTATAAATGATCGTATGTGCTGTATCAGTTAATACAGCTTAAAAGAAACTTTATATATCTATATTTACCAATATTAATATATATATATATATTATATATATAGTACTAGTATAAATTAGTATAGTCTAAATATATATTAGTATAAATTAGTATAAATATTTGGATAGCCCGTATGGGTGGTAAGGCATGGATTACGAAAGCAAATAAATACATATATAAATACATATATATATATATATATATATATATATATGAGGTAGGGATGAGTAAGGATAGAACTTAGAGTAAGTGAAAAATCGTTTAGGGAAAATACACTATCACACATGGCAGGAATTTGAACCCAAACTTTGGTGCCAACATTGAACCAGACAAGACGAGATTGAAGCCTTGGTCTGAATGACCACTGGTGCTGAAAATGACCCAATATATGATTAACTTGATTAGTGCCAGCCATATCACCTTTACTGTAATATTGTTTGGATTGCTTTAGTAAATCAACTTAATACATGAACCATATTATAGCTATAGGTAGGAATTACTAATGGACACACGCGTTTTTGTTTTGTTTCATCCATCATATCCTACTACCCGTCCGGGATTAAAACATTTAAATTAAGCTGATGAGATAAGGTTTAATAATATAGAAGAAATAAGAATACATCTATTCACATTTGCTTAGATGGAGAGTGGAAAATAATTTAGGAAAAACACCCTCACAGTACACTTGGCCGGGATTTAAAGCCTGACCTACCCATCAAACCAGATGAACCCGAAATTTAACCCGCATACCCATTGATGCGAGTGCTATTGTTAATGAAATCGATAAATTTGTAGAATGTGTATCTGTTTTTGATTAATTTGCTTTCTAACGTGATTATACTGTCATAGAAAGTTGTTTATGCTATCACATTCCCCAGCGGAAATTGATTTTTGTTCGAAAGTAAATATATATAAAGCAAGGAGTGGCATGTTTTAAAATATAGATAAAAGAGAGAGAATAGGATTAAAATAAACGTGAGAGGGGAGATACAATGAAATATAGTGGAATTACTGTGGGAATGTAAATTAAGAACATTATTTTTTATTTTTTACTTTAGAAATTGGTAAACCTACACCAGTGGATATACACACACACACACACGAACGCACACGCGCACACACACACACACACACACACACACAGAGGCGTCAGTCACTATCGTAGAGTCTGGTTTGATGGTGGCATGGAGGAAGGAGTTTCGAATTATAATTGGATGTATTGAGAGATTTTCGCCTTGAATTATTTACCACGTTCCCTCCACATATAAGTAAACATCCTAACCCCCAATTTACTATAAGAATTGTTTTTGAATAATCCAGATGGGTAGTGAGATATAGTGCCGGTAGCACTCAAAGTATCTTCTCTTCTCATTGGAAGGCTATTGGTCCAAAATCATAGAAAAAATCAGGGCCTATCAAATATAAAATTAAAGATGAGTAGAATAATATGCCGTAAGGTGGTAGCTTAATTGGCTCAATAATTATTAATTTGGACCATCCCCAAATATCAAGTTGATAAAAAACGGATCAAGATGAAAAAATAACAACTTATAGTTATCTACATTACATCTTGTGAATGTGAGGAATGACAGGTCTCCACCGTGGTTCGGATTCCACGTTAAACTGTAGGTCCTTCATTTCATCTCACAATCACCCTACCATTGCACATTAGCGTAAGTGCCTATAACCCGAACGGGTAGTAAGACGCGGTGCTAATAATAATAATAATAATAATAAAAGTTATCTACATTGATAGTCTTTAATATTTGATCTAGGCCCTAGGGCAAAATGCAAGAAGGAGGCTGAGTGGGGAAAACATTAAAAAAATAACACGTTCAGTATATCCAGCCAAGATTCGAATCTTGACCTGTCGATCACGGTCAAACATGTCTATATAAGCTTGCCACAGATACGGGTCTCAGAGGATATTGANCTCGAAGGTACCATAACCAAGATACACCATCCATTCCCCCCCTCCTCCCATAGTCCACCTCCTCAATACTCCCAGAGACATCCCACAGTTTCAGGAGTGAAGGCACGCATCGCTTACATTCCCTCGATGGGCTCTGGGGAGAAATCCCCAAAGATCCGACTGAGCCACCGGCACGGCGCACGAACAAACACAAACATTGAACAATCGTGAAGACGAGAGTAGGCGCCTCCTAAATTACCGTGGCTGCGTCTGGACAAAAACTGTTCTCAGGTTGCAAGGGGTTGCCATTTGAGGAGTATAGACACACGTTTGATTCTGAAGAATAATATAATATTAAGTTTCGTTCGGTCCCATGGATAAATTGTAGCTTAAATACAGTTTTATTTTAATAGTAAGCCCGTTATCTGAAAACTGTTGCCACAATGGCGGAAATAAAAATATCACAATTGTATTAATATACTAAGAATATCTGATTAATAACATAAAATAAATTAATAGGCTAGAAGTATTATTGTAAGTATTTGATAACTTTTTAATTAATAAATCAAATAAAACACATTAATTAATGACAAATTTTAGTAACTTTAGATCAATGTTGGGGGTTTGAAGTGGTCTTCCTATAAAAATCAAGCTATAGGTAACAACATCTAAAAACATTTGTCGCATTGTATCAGCGTAGTCTGGAGTCTACCTAGGTGCCCATGATATTACCAATCAGATGTTGCGCTTGGTTTGAATATTGACAGAACCTTTATTCGTAGGCCTACATGAGTTTGGTGTTTACTGTAACTAACACAAACCTATTTCATATGACATTATTGTTAGACTTGTAAACATAGTTTAATTGTTAAATTTTTACGCTCTGAAATATTCAAAGAGCCACATATTTTGGTTGGTCACTAATTCCTAAATACCCAAGAACAGGAAGGTAAATGGTATAAGGGCATAGTGTGGATATTTGGGGATCGAATTATGTAATTCATTAGGATGGTTACAAAACCAATTGTATTGGCATTTTCAACTTCCTACTCCCCTGTATGTTTTCCCACTGCTGGACAGATCCCATCCACTCAGTCACTCTAAACATCCACTTGGTAGTTAGTGATTATTGGTTTCTTCCCAACTATTCTAGTGCCTTAAGTTAGGATGCTTGAGGATGCGAGTTTAGATAGGTATGTTTGTATTTTTTATACCATTCAACGTTTTTTTTTTCAAAATGAATAAAATATTTACCCAGTAGAAACATTTAATTTAATTAGTTATACACAAAACGCTAAACTGTTCTCGAGTATTTTCATGAACACAGTGGAATTTTATGATAAACTTTTGAATCAAAAATAAAAATTCCTAATCAAATTCTATGATGCTCATAAATATTATCCAAGAACTGTTGAGACTACTATGGGAAGCAACTTGAAATTAAAGGTTTCTTTTTGGGCTATATTTTAACTATCTTGGATAAAAACGTTGAATATTGTAGAAACCATACAAACTCTGACGTTGGTTCACGTTCCATTCTATCATACCTTTATTAAAAAAACAACAGTTTTTTTAACACCTCATATTACTACCCGTTCGGTCTGTACCCTTGTGTACTATTGCGTTAGTGAGTTAGGGATTATTAAGGTTGCATTTTAGAGTAAGCTTACCCGAATTTGTTTAGTGAGAGTGGAAAACCATTTAGGAAAACCACCCCCAGTAAACCCAACTGGAATTCAGACTCCAATCCCACCATCAACAGCAGTCTAGTCTATTGTGAGAGTAACTCCCTAGACCAAGCGGTCACCTAAGCTGGTAATAGTGGAATTGAGACTAGTAAAACAATTGTACCATATTAAAAACTATATTATTTTAAAGTAAATTTTATCGCTCAATCGGTAACGTGTCTGCCTAGTGAGCCAGTGGTCCCTTGTTCTCTTTCTGATGGGGCCAAAACATTTAAAATTGGTAAAACTAGGGCTTTCCTTTTCACATAAATTAATTATTGGCCAGGGAAATGGGTGTAGTGTATGTTCTAAGAGAGTGTTTTCCCGTTGGTCATGTGTTGATATAATCAGTAAATTCAGAAAGATAACGTTAAATACTTCATGAATGAATTTAAAAATAAAATTTTAATAATTGTAATTTCACGGTTTTAAAATTAAGAATATAAAAGGCATACTTCGTAGGAATTTATGTTTCTAGCTTAGCTCTCTGTGGATCATCGCGGAAGAATTTTCCAAAGTGAATTTATTGGGAACTCATTTTACAATTACACGTATCAATTATGGTTAGCTAGTCAGTTAACTTCAAAATAGTGCAAATTGAAATGGTTGGCTTGGAATTAATATAATTTGTGACTATCTTTTAAAGAGAATTTTTGAAGGAAAAAAGGAAGAACAAAATGAGATGTTGGTAGATAAGACCCCGTCAACAATTTCACATAATGCTTTATCCCTTAACATTTTAGTTTAATATTATTTTACCTTGTTATTTCAAAGGTTTGGATTTTATTGTAGTAATGTTAATTTTTTTTACATATGTTCATATTTCGATTTAAAAACCAGATTTAATGTAAAAAATGGCACTGACTACGATCATTGAAACATTGCTATGAGAAAGTGTCTACACGGTTCACTTTTAATGTTTCATCCTCGAGGATTCATCCATGGTGAACGAAATTAGAACCTGATCCTACTTTGCTCATTGTTAATCTTAGACGATCACTTTCGATGGTTGTTTATTTAAATGGTTCACTCCTCTTTCACTTTGGATGATTCATCCGTAATGATCGTGCAAAGTGAACCGTGTAAACGCGACTTTGCTCCAGATTAATTGAGCGTTTGATGGTCTCTTAAGAGTCCGTTTCACCAGACAGATAGCGCGTATCTTAAGTAGCTAATAATGCTTTAATCGGACGTCGAATCATAATGTAGCTTGGTGTTACCTCACTTTAGAAAATGGTGGAATGACCAGAAAAACAATTTTATCCTTAAAAAAAGGGGGGAAAAAAGAAAAAGAAAGTACAGCAAAATTACTCGTGTCTCTTAAACTTGAACATAGACGAGGAGATATTCCGATATATTGCATGCTGCAGAAATGAGGTTTCTTAGAAGTATTGAAAATGTTACAAGGAGAAATAGGCTAAGGAGCAAAAACATTAGGGATAACTTAAAGGTTATATAACATTAGAAGAGGCGTTTAAGAGGAAAAGGTTGCACCAGTTTGGGCATGCGATAAGAGTGGAGGAGGGCAGTAAGGAAAAGGGTAGAATATTTATTGGAAGACCATGGATGAGATGGATGGCCCAATCGCAGGACATGGGACCTAAAAGTTTGGACTGAAGACTCGTGGAAGAGAAGGAAGCTTGGAGAGCTCAAATTGAATCGAAGGGGTTGTGCCAGACAGCCTGCAGAGGTGGAAACTTCCAGTGACGATAATGATGATGGTAGAAACATGTAATAATATTATTATATTATATTTAACCCAGTAAACCCTTGCGAAACTTTCACACATTCAACATCCCCCCCTAACCCCCCCCCCCAAAAAAAAGATTTACCCTTTTGTTTGGTTGTTGAAATTAAATACTCAGCGAAATGTGTACAAAAAATAGCAAAGAGAGTTTATTTTCGGTAATTGATACAAAAATATTGTTAGATTTTTCTTTTAAATTCAATTTCAAACAAACAATGTGTTTTTAACGTAAAGTGAGTATGCTATGTCAGAAGTCGGTAAAATTTATATACACTGATACCTTGTTCATGGCTGTAGGCTTTGTATTAGTTGATAAACGGGGTTGTTGACAACAGAAATAATATCTAGAATTAAAAACTGTTAAGTTGACCCCAATTTCACTGTTGTCAAGTAAAGAAGTCACAAAACCGCACTTTGATAATCTTTCTGGTTTGAGAGTAATCGAGTACGTATTTTAGTACCACATCTTACCACCAGTTCGGTTTATACACCTATGTACTAATTACACTAATGTGTTAGGGCTTAAGAAGTTTGAATTTAGAGGAAGTGTACTAGATTTGTGTGAAGAGAGAGAGGAAAACCATTTAGGAAAAACCCTCAACACACCCAACCGGTATCGAACCCCGATATACCCATCTTTAACAGTCTAGTCTGTTACGAGGATATCGCCTTAGATCATGCGACCACCTAAGCGGGAAATCGAGTATTGAACTTCCCCTTTAATCGTTCATGAGATGCTGTCTTAATGCCACGTGTGTAAATTAGTACGAGCGAGCAAGGGCCCGTAATCAAAGTAGGTCAATCAAATATAACAAAACTACTAATATAGGTGGGCATGGTGACTAAAATTCACGCTCGTGTACTCTGGTTTGTTGGTGACGTGGTGAAACGGTTAGAATCCCGGTAGGGTGTTTTTCTTAGTAAGTTTAACATTTCCCTTTCACGCAAACACGAGTACACTTCCTCAAAATACTTCCTTCCCCATCCCTAACTCATCAGTGTGGTTAAAATTGGAAAACCAGAGCGGGTGTAAAAACCTACTATTTTAATAATGATTATTCGCATTGGAATGTTGCACATATTAAAATGTTTAAAGCATAGCATGATTATATTTTATCCTCTCTCTTTTTTTTTTTAGCAAAAATAGATAAATTTGTATACAACGTTAATCTATAAATGTATGGATGTAAGGAGGGAGATATGGGCTTGTTGGATGGTTAGAGGGAAGGTGGAAAGTAGGAAGAAGATAGGGGGCATGACAAGTAGATGGTAGGTAGAAAGCAGGTGGGAGGTAGGGGTTAGGTGTTTGATATGGAGTAAGTAGTGGGTAGGCTAGAGATAGGGGGTAGGTGAGATAAGGTTATATAAGGGGTAGATAGGAGGTAGTGTAGGTATGTGTGTAGGGGATGGGTGTGTGATAGGAGTATGTGTGTGGGGATATCATGTATGGATTGGGATGGGTTTGTAGAAGGTAGGAGTGAGAAGAGGTTAGGTGGGGGAGGGGGTGTTGGCACTAGATGGAGGGGCCGAGGGGAGATGGATGGCTAGAGAGTGGATAGTTGGGTGGATTTTAGGTGAATGTGTAAGAGGTAGATGGGTGGGTAGGAGATAGATGGTTGAGCAGGGGGTGGGTGAGTTTCGGAGTTGGTAGATATGTATTCATACATTAATTTTATCACTCATATAATCAAGAAATGAGAAAATAAAAAGCTACTTTCTAGTACCAATTCTGGCGGAACAGACCCAAATAACGAAAGTGACCCATCCCTTCTGAAAATGAATGCAGCACACAGACAGAGAAAGAACTAACATAATAACAGAGGAAGGAATTGATTGATCTCCGTGCTGTCCAAGCCCCTCCCTACATTCACAATATTCTAACTCAGGAAGTGATTGATAGTCAGGCACGACGAAATGTATTTTCCAAAACGATATATTTTTATAAAGGCTGTATTGACTTGGAGACCTTGGAATTCGAATGGTATGTGGAGACTAAAAAGAGGACAAATTATTGGAAATCAATAGATACGGACTTTTTTGGTATATTTTTTTGATGTGTTTTCTTTCAAAGCTAAAGAATTAAGGGACAAACAAGAATCAAAAGTGAAACAGGTGTTAGAAAATACAACTTTCACCAAATAATCTTGAACTATGATTATTTTTAAACATATTTTGCAATATCTTAATAAATATACAGTCTATTCTCATCTATTATAGTTCATTTGAAAATTGGTTTAAAAAGGGATTTTGTGAGCTGAAGTCATTATGATAAAATAAAAATAGTTTGTTCTTTTAGCTCCCAATGTATGAACATCGAGCTGTGTAAATATTGGAAAAGCTCTACTTTTTAGTTTCTCTCAGCCCCCTCGGAGGTAGAAGTATTGTGATTGAAAACAAAAAAATCAAACTAAAGATTTTGATAAATGTTCACGTTTCATGATCCTCTAAAACCGAAAAGTTGTATACACGATGCCGTCTGTTTGTTCTTCTGTCTGTGTCTTGAACTAAAACTAAAACCATTTTACCAATCTAGGGTTTTCATAAGGTCCCCCCAGGGTTTATTGTAATTAGATGTCTAACCCTAAAATTAAGGCTAGTTTGATGAGGAGCAAAAAAAAAATAGAAACGATATTTTCGATCTTTATTTTTTATTTAGGAACTGTTTGACAGTAGCAAAAAAAAATAAGTTTTTTCATGAAACGATTCAAAATAACTTAGAATTGTAAAGTTTTAGTAATATTAAAATTACAAATATTTTAACCCGGAACATATTTTTATATAACCAATAGTTTCAGAGCTATAAGCACCATATATTTTTTTATGGAGCGCTTAGAAATTGATTGTTATGCTCTTTGGCGGATTGTTTCTGCAACTGTTTATATTATTTTGTTTTACAAACTTTACTTGGTTTGAAGTAACTGTCTCTATTTTAAGATTAAAGAGAGATAAATCTGCGGTGTACCGTACCATTTATTTTTGTGCGCACACCATCTTACTTCTTGTTCTGGTTATCCGTATATTTACACTAATGAGGAAGATATGGAAATGTAGAAACTAGAGGAAATGTATACGTATCAGCATGTAAGGAGAGTGAAATACAACCAAAAACGTTCTCAGTAAAGCTGACTTAGACTTATTTTCATTAAAAGAATCGTTTTAATGTGTGCGCTATTCCATGAATGAAATCTATTCAATTATTAAGTTAGTGTATACTTGTTTATTCTAATGAAAATTGTGTAAACAAAGGGTTTCTAAAATATTTAGGTATTATTCAATTATGTTGTATTTTTATTTGTTGGTTTGTTGATAATATTGACGTTTCACTAAAATTTGAACTAAATAAACAAAATTACGACTTAAAATATAATATTTTATAATCCTCACTTTTAGACGTGACTTACGACGAGCGCGGCAATAAATATCAATGTTCTAAGATATTTGAAAGCGTCCGATAATAAATATTTTGATTTGAATAATCGATTTGTATAGTCGTTTATTGTTTAGTTTATATAGCTAATTTCCACGAATAATGTTTACTTAGGCCTAATCTTTCAACTCATAATTTTAATCTGAGAGATACTTTTTTGTTTGTATGATAAATATTCTGTTGATTTTCACATTCAATATCGATAAAAATATTTAAAATAGAGAACATATAATTAAAAAAAACTCTATGGCGTTATCCTACAAGAAAGCTATACAGGCCGAGTGGCCAGCACCGTTAGTGCTGATAGTTCCAACATTTGCGGATAGAGGGTATCACGTGGTCAGCACAACGAACGCTCCGGCGGTTAATCTCAGTTTGTAGCCTCCTTTTAACTCAAAGGATAGGAGTAAGCGTGTAAATCAAAGGGGAAAGGTAAAAGAAAGTGAATTGGTAGTATTTAAGAGAACAATAACACGATAACATTATATTGTTATCAGTAAAGTACAACCCAAACCGTAGCTCAAATTTCACTAAGGGTATGCCTTTTGACTAGATCCTCTTTATTTTACAAATCCCAATACTCTCCAAAATGGGTATCGAATAATCATACTTTATTTTTCTACTGAATCAAATTATATTTCTTGTCTAGATGGTTGCTTGTTCAAAAGAGACAAACTCGAAATACTATTTCAGTTGCTATTAAGTTACGTCTCAAGGACATTCAGGCGGAATGATGAATATTGACGTAGTACGCCGCGGAGGCTGGCAACCAGTAGTACAGTCAAACTGGCACAGATAGCTCTGTAAGTCTTGTAGCAGTAAGGTGATGGAGCACACATCCGCTCTACATGATACACTTATCTACTTAGTTGGAGATCCCGGATTATATTTCAGGCATGGCCAAAAATTTATCATTGGTGAAATGGTGATTTTTCTCTTACCTTCATTTTATCATAGAGAAAGCTAGTTATGAAACTATTCAACCTCTATATTATGACGAATATTGAAATTTCATGTTCTCAAGATCTTAAATTTAATGAAGCGGTGAACCACACATACTTTGTTACTCCTTTACCTAAACACAGAAACGATAAATAAAGAGAGAAGTTTTGACAACATTCAAGGGCACCTTTGACAGATATTCAAGATCTGTTGATATTAGCATGTGCAGAAAACTAAACTCTTATGTTGATACTGGAGAAATATTTGATTTATTTTGCCCAAAAAAAGTAATGCTATAAAAACTGTAAAATTACTCGTGCTCCCTTCTGCCGCACCTTAAAGCTTGTAATATATGTGAAAAGAAAGAATTATACATGGTTGCAGAAACATCATGGGAAAAGTATCATCATATTCCATCAAATAGCATGATATACATTGTTATAGAGACATCTAGTAAAGAGGAACATCTCTATCTACCAAAGAGCATAACAATAAATTCCTCTTCATTAAAAAAAAAATATTTGTTTATATCTCCAAACCTAATGGTGTTATAAAATATTTTGCATATAACAAATTTTGGTTTTAATGGTTCTACAACCTTGCCACTGTAGGCTTTTTCGGTTCTCAAAGGATTGCAGAGATATGATCAAAATTGAAGATATATACTCATGTAAAGCACCTTTTAAGTAATTAGCCTGGACAAATGAGATGAGCCATTTTATATGTAATGTTAAACTTTGTATAAATATGAATTTTAATTAAAATAATTAAAGTAAATTGCAAAGAAAACAGTTTTTTTCTCTTTTATCCATAAGTAAACTCCCGTTAATCATAGGGTTAGTTTATTTAATTATCTATTAAGAATATATTATTTCAGGGATTGTTTTATACCACTGTGGTGACAGCTTTTAAGATATGGCCACAGGGTAGTCATTCAAGTAAGCCTTCAATATTTTAGTGTAAACGTAGTGTTTATTGGCCCTAAATCAAACGTTTTTTTAGCATCAAGATTTAATTTACTAAGTCATTTTGAAAAGCGTATATTTCCACGAATATAAATTTTACAGACGGGACAAACAAGTCTGTTGGAAAAGGCCCAACTCTGGAAACATTGCCTTTTAGGAAGGGATGCTCACAGATTAAAAATAAATAAAAATAATTTTCCTGAAAGTTGGCATTTCAGCATTGAATATGCGCTTTATATAATTACTTAACTTATGAAATTAGGAACACCAACTTACAAAATTAGGCCATATATCCCACCTTTAAGGAGTTCTTTCCAGTCCACCTCATTATACCCTAGCTCTTTAGGTCCATTATAAAACTATCCTCTCACCTGCGTCTAGGTCTTCCCTACGATCTCTTCCCATTGGGTTTGCCAATCAGTATTCTGGACGAGGATATAGAATCTCCTACTCGTGCTAGATGTCCTGCCCACTGTAATCTACGATACTTGATTTTCCTAAAAATGTCTTGTGATGATTACAGGTTATGTAGCTCATCATTATGTAGACTCCTCCACTACCCAGTAGCCGCATCACTTTTTGGATCTAATATCGTAATAAGACCTTGTTTTGGATAACTCTAAATTTGTTTTCGTCAGGGAAGGTAAGAGACCACCTTTCACACCCATAGAGAACAAACAACTGATAAAACTATTTTTTTTTGTATATTCTGAGTTTTAAATTCTTTGAAAGTAAACGAAATGTCAACACATTACTGACCAAGTAATAGCATGCATTTCTTGATTGTATTCTTTTCCTAATTTCCAATCCAATATTGTTATTGCTAATTAAAATAAATTTTCCTAAATTTTTAAATCATTAACCCTGTCAAATGATATGTTGTTTGCATTAATCTATAAATTATCATCCCCACTCTGTGCTGTTTGTGTGATCACGTACTTGTATAGTATTTTCAGCTTTCACTTTTAAATATATTTCCTTACTAGCCTTTAATAAAATATCTACATGTATCTATCTACATAAAATATCTACATCTATTAAAAATGGATTAAACTGAAATTAAATGAAAATAATAATGGGATTATGATCTTTTCTTAGTGACTAGATAGCGTATCACATATGGTATGTAGTCAAAGAGTGCTCTAAATTGTTTCAGAACATTTAAAATACTAATGTTAAGGTAGAGATTAGGGGAATGCGAGAAAATGACAGTGTTATTTTAGTTTTTATAGATTTTTTTTTTTTGCCAAATTAAGTAAAATATTTCTCCACAGCTTAATTTTTTTCACGTGGTGATATCAACAGTTGTTGAATATCTAATATAAGTATAGTAGCATTATCTTAAAAACTTTTTAAATGAAGATAAAAAGTTGTAATTAAATTTTAGGATATCCTTGACAGATATTCAAGAAATGTTGAGATCACCATGTTAAGAAAATCAAACTCTATTACTGTACTGAAGCAATATCTGATTTATTTTGACCAAAAGAATGTTTTGCTATAAAAACTGCAAACATATTGTCCTTTTCTCACATTCCCTACATCCACACTTCAAGCCCTCAAAATTAATAAAAGCCCACACTGTATAGTTTACAGAATCTAAATTTATATAGTCTCTCAAACAAACACGCAACCTATGGAACACAGGAAAGTAGACAGATGGTAATAGTATTTAAATGAATTTAGTTTTGAATTGTAATAGTGGTTTAATTATTGCTTTCAACACCATAGCTATTAAACACTTTATTTTAGAAGTAAGTTAGATTAAGAAATTTAGAGGAAGTACACTCCCATTACAATTGAGAAGGGCTTGAAAATATACATTCAGAAAAATTTACTCCCAGTGCATTTGACCCAGATTTTAACATTTATTTCCTTGTCAAAGGCAATACCATACGAATTTTTACTAAATTTATATTTTAATATAAAGGCAGGCAAAAGTCTGTGCTCTGCATTGTATCATTTATTTTTCTCATACGTTGCGCGCGCATTTTACAGCACATTCTCGTGACGTTTTCCTGATAAATTAATTCTTCAAAGAAACCGCTATCTAAGAGTTACTGCCCTGAACGTGGCCTTAAATGGGTCGCGTGCATGGTGGGAAGCACGTGACCAAAGTCAGCTCGGAGATTTTCCTCCAAGACGGCTGGAGGAGACTTGTTTTGGGTGTCAATTGAAGTTGCATCGTAGTGTTCGGTTGGTTGATGATTCAGGCTCCAGCCCCGGTTAGATCATGAGTTGGTTGAAGAGGGAGAAATTTGATGTGTTACCACTTTTGCGTCTTAATGAGCAATCATGATTAGGTTATAAGTTACGTTCGTGTAACAGCGTTTGATCGTTTTTCAATGTGATTTTATTTTCACACACTTTATTTGTATAGTCATCGGGGTCGAACTTTTGTTCGGATATGTTGACGTTTTTAAACAGTCCAACGAAATCGTTACTTAATTATTTAATGAACCTTTTTTTAACTTAACCAATACAGGCTATTATTATTTTGAGTACATCCGGAACTGTACCTCTGTGTAAACAAAGCTCCCAGTCAACATAGTTTTTATCTGAGTTTACTGATGATTCAGTACCAGTATCAACGTGTGGCGGACAGCTGAGACGCCCCAACCAGGCTGGATGGCCCAGGGAAATCAAAGAGATACCACGAACGCTATGGTGTATACTCCAAGTAATAGCAAAGCTTAACGAAACTGTTAACATCATCATTAAGGTGGATGGAAGGGGTGCGAGAAAAAAACAGTGTTTTTTTGCAGTTTTTATGGCAAACCTTTTGTTGATAAAAATAAAGAAAATATTGCTTAAGTACAAACATAGAGTTTTCTTCACATGGTGACCTCAAAATTTCTTTCATATATATCAAGAGAGTCCTGAAATTTAATGGCAACTTTTCTCTTAATTTAAAAAGTTTGTTGGATAATGCCGCTATGTTCATGATTGATATTCAACAACTGTTGATATAAACATGTGAAGAAAATTAAAATATATGTTTCTACTTGAGCAATATTCTATTTATTTTAATCAAAAAACATTTTGCCATAAAAACTGCCAAATAGTAGACTTTTCTCGTATCCCCTTCCATCCCACCACATAATAACACCCCAAAGGTGTGAGATAGGTCACACTTTTTTTTTCGGATTGGATATGCGTACATTAAGCTATATGCTGATTATTCTCTTAAAGTGCTTGTGAAGCTACTAATTAGATAGGTGGATTCACAGTTCATTTCAATCGCTAACGCATCTCTCTAAATAATTAAAAGTACTCTGTTCGATTCTCGACATGACATAAAAATACGTCATTTGTAAAATTGGGTTTCTGTTGCAAAGCGGTGTATTGTCTGGTGGACTGTCAATTCTGTAGTTAAGATAGTTTGTAGTTGGTGTGTTGATACAATCAGTCGGTTTAGATATATTAGGATAAGTACAGTTTGTAATCTTTTTCTTACAATATAAAAGTTTGAATTGGAAAGCTATATTAAAATATTTAAATTATTAATTTTTGTTTATAGAAAAGTTAATTAAGTATTGTTTAGAATAACTGTTGTTTAATTTTTTGTAAATGTATAAAATATGAATATGTACAAAAATATTACGGAACTTTGTAATAAAGTTTATAACGCATCAATAAACAAAACTCTAGGTTCAGGGTATACCACCCACCACATCCTTAAAAATTGGTCTTTGATTAAATTGGGCTACTTCCTTACTGGGAGCTCTGTTTATTATAGAACTAATTTGTTTTGTAAGTCGTAAATTAAAATAATCAATTAGTTAAAAAAAGTCCAAAATTAGTTTCCTTAAACAATAAAACTCCAGGTAATCCTATATTTTCATTTCAGGTATAATTTTTTTAGACCCTTGTCTTACTACCCAATTGAGCTCGAAACCTAAGCACTAATTATGCTAATGTGTTAGGGATGAGAAGGGTTTAATTTAGAGGAAATGTACCCGAATGTACACGGAGAAAGCTAGTGAGAAACCATTAATAAAAAAGGCCCTCAGTACACCCGACCGGGACTGAACCCCGATCTCCCCGTCATCAGACGTCCGGTCTATTGCGAGGGTAGCGCCTTAGACCATGCGACCGCCGATAAGTGTTAGAGGTATATTGAAAATGAGGCTTGGCGCCCGACCATACGGGCCAGGTAGGCGAGGGCGGTATATCTCGCGAAGCCTGGCCACGGTCGACGAGTTCCTGGTGACCACGCTTCCGGTGCGAGTTAACGCTTGGCCAGTGGCGCGGGGAGCGGTCCATCCCTCTCTTTCCCTTTCCCATTATAGTAGATGACATCTATCTATCTACCTGCCGCCTATTCTAGTGCTGCTTGCACAGACTTACTCTAAACTACTATGGACCGAGAACAGTGGCTCGATGGCTCTACTATCCTACACGACCTAAACTAACTAGAAAATTGCAAATTTTTGTGCTAGAACAGGCTAAAAAAATTAAATAATGCTCCAATAGATATGTTTAAATTAATATATTACATATTATATTGATAAAAAAAATCTTAAATATTTGTCATGGGTGACGCAGGATTGGAGAATGAATTTTTCTATGTATTTAAAAAGTTTATTTTTAAATGCCACTGTTCTGTAGAGTGTAGACAACTATTTAAGACTTTTTGATATTTTTTATGGCGTCTAGAATATTAAACACAGTGTTTTTAGTGATGCGAAATATTATTTATACTGGCCAAAAATTGAAATTTTAATGAAAAATTGCACAACTACCAACTTATCCCGGTCGGCTGCGATGGGTGGTTAAAAATCTTAAGTGAGTGAAGCCATGATTTAGGGATGGGAGAGATGGGATAACAACCATAGCACTTGGTTATTGTGGGATAAAACCCCTACCACTTGGTTATTTGGAGGATAACACCCTTACCACTTGGTTAGTGGGATGATAACATCCTTATCACTAGGTTATTGCAAGATAAAACCTTATCACTTGGTTATCGGGAGATAACACCCCTACCACTTGGTTATTTGGAGGATAACACCCTTACCACGTGGTTATCGGGAGGATAAAACCCCTACCCCTTGGTTATTAGGAGGATAACACCCCTACCACGTGCTTATCGGATGATAACACCCTTACCACTTGGTTATTGGAAGATAACACCCTTACCACTTGGTTATTGGAAGATAACACCCCTACCACTTGGTTATTGGGAGGATAACAACACAACCACTTGATTATTGGGAGGATAACACCCCTACCACATGGTTATCGGGAGATAATACCCTTACCATTTGGTTATTGGAAGATAACACCCCTAACACTTGGTTATCGGGAGACAACACTTCTAATAGACATATTTGAGAGATAAAACTCCTGGCACATAGTTTGAATAGGAGATAATACCCGTAGCAGATAATTGGTGTCAGACATAACCCCTAGTGCACACAGTTAGGGGTGATATAATACCCTTAGTTTACATGGCTACCGCCAATAACACCCCTAAGACACATCGTTTGAGGTAATTACACCCTTAGCATTGTTTAGGGAGAGGAAACCTTTGATGAATATGTTTAGGGGTAATAACGTCCTCAACGTATGTGTTTGAGGTGGATAGCATCGAAAGAGCGTTTATGTTTGAAGATGCACACAATTAAAACCAAATCACACCTTTTTTGGGCGGGTGCAAGTCACCAATTGCCAGATGATGCTGTAAAGGAAGTCTATCTCATTGCCTTGCGAATACCTTGTCAACGCGTGAATAAAGATTCCTATTGCCAGGATAACGAAATTATACATACTTGTGGTTCTCTTACAGTTGCTCTTATAAGACTCGAGTCCCTTAGTTATACACCACACATTAAGGCATAAACTATTTCCCTGGGCTTTGCAGTTAACGTAAAACACAGGTCGCTGAAAATTACCATTGTTACTATATCTGTAGAACCCATAGAATTACTTATGTTCTGTTAATTCAGTCTAATTTAGTCTCAGAATGTGAACAAACTATTTATTGTACGTCTATGATTATACTATACATTCTCATTAGCCGGTTATTTAATTGCTTCAGCTATAATCTTAGGTGTCTTCATTTCGTGAGTTAACTTGGTTTTGATAATTAATAACAAGGTTGGGAAATAAATATTAAGACTCAAAATGATTTTAAATTCATTAACTTATTTTAATGAGCTGGAATTAACTGATTTATTAAAAAAAATAAGTGATAATAGGCCATCATATATAACGTTACTATGATATTTACACACTCATGCTTGTACACACACACACACACACACACACACACACACACACACACATCTTTATATATATATATATATATATATATATATATATATATATATATATATGACACATAAGAGTTCTTTATATTCATTATGCTTAGTTATATGATTTGACTATTAGATTATTTATTTAATACACAGATAATATCCAAGAAAACAAATCATCTAAATTATCATGAACACGTGGACAAAGAAAGTAGTATCGTCTTATTTGGTCTACATGATGAAGAGGCGTACTGGGTTTCTAATCCTGGACAAATGTACCGAGTTGAGTTTTACAACGTGGTTCCAACCTCCCCTTCAAGAAAATGTAGGTACACGTCTCCTAAACTCAGTATTCCTCATCCTTACCTTAGTATTGTAGAATGTGTGGGTAGTCCGAACGGGTAGTAATACACAGGGCATTATCAGGAAATAGGATGCATATGTTTATTTTTTACTTTTTTGATAGTAGCTCAGTCATAGAGAACAGGATGTATAGGATGGAATTCAAGGATTCATCAGTAGAATTGTTCCATTCATCGTGCATTAACAACCATCTGAGATATCGGTCTAGTTTCACTGATTAGGCACAAAAAGGGAAGGTACAATCTAAAGGAAGTGAACCTTAAGCTGAGTAGGATTATTTTACACGAAAATCACCCACCTTAGTGACGTAGTTGGCTAACGCACTAGTTTCGTGTTAGCTAAACTGCCGATGACGGGGAGATTGAGGCTCGAATCTCTGTTGGGTGAATTAGGGTGGTTTATCAAAATGGTTTTCCACTCTCCCTCCACGAGAATGTGGGTTCACTTCCTTTAAATTCAAACTTCCTAATTACTAACCCATTAGTGCAATTAGTACTTAAGCGTATGATCCGAACGGGTAGTAATACGCGGTGCTAAAAAAAAAAAA
>CABFVX010000633.1:221974-251029 GCA_902151425.1 Timema shepardi
CATTTAACAGACGAATGTTTATCTAAAATGCCCATCAGGCAAATGGAAGTTTTTCTTGTTGTCAACTTAAAGTAACAAATAATTGTATTATTGATCCCTTTTTACCTTTTGGCCCATATGGCAAAAGTTTGTGTTATCGCTCGGAAGGAGTAAGTTTGTTTTGTATAGCCAGATTTTGTATGGTAATATTTTCCGTCATTTAACTCATTGGCCTTGCGGGCCTATAGAGTCCATTGTTCTTTTGTTTTCTACATTATGTCGTGTACTAATAGCTTCACAAATAGTAAACTATTCCAATTGTACAACTAAATCACCTTCTTTTTTATATACTCTGTTCAAGTTTATTTTTCAATATAAATAAAACTACATATTGTTATCCTTGACATATTTCTTTTTAATTCAGTTTTCCTGCTCTGGTCATCCTTTTTGATGTTAAAGACATAAAAATATTTGGAGTATGAGTTCAAGGAGAAAATAAGTAAACTGGCCTTGTTTACTTTCTTTTGTATTTCTCACAGCCCTCTGCAAATTTACTACATTTATTATTTTATTTTGTTGTTGTTGTACACCAGCCTTACTCTTCGGGGAAGAATAAGGGTGGTGGTACAATCCTATATTGTATACCTATAAGGAATACCTGGATGAATGCAGCACTTCCGTGATAAACTCTATTATATGTTTATAGAGAATACCAAGGGATTTGCAGCACTTTCATGATATACTCTATTGTACATCTATGAATAATACCAAGCAGCCCACCTCTGTGGCGTAGTTAGCTAACGCGCTATTTTAGTGTTGAGCTAGACTGCCAAGGACGGGGAGATATATATTAGAATCTCGGTTGGGTGAAATTGGTGAGGTTTTTGCCTCAGTGGTTTTCCACTCTCCCTCCACGTGAATGTGGAGTCACTTCCTCTAAATTCAACCTTCTCGATTCATAACCCATTAGCGTAATTAGTACTTAAGCGTATAACCCGAACGGGCAGTAAGACGCGGTGCTAAATAAATAAATAAGAATTCCAATGATCATAGATAATTTCCATTATATACTATATTGTACGTCTATGAAGAGTACCAAGGGGATTGTAACACTTCCATGATCTACTCTATTGTAGGTCTATAAAGAGTACCAAAGGACATTCAGCACTTTCGTGATCTACTTAATTGTATGTCTATGAATAATATCAAGGGCGTTCCTATCAAGAATAGATCACAAACAATAGAGTATTAAGTTGTTACCATTAACCACGCATCGAAGCTTTAGTTGTAATTGCTTAGTACAGCCTTAAATGTAGGGCTTATTGACCTTGATGTTCGTTCGAGCTGCATTCTTATTTGAATAATGTATTGTTATCTGTTATTTTAATTGATCAGAACTATATTTACAAAACAATTAATATTTTTGTGACAAAAAATCTCTAATATTATATAGCTCTATAAGCGTGAATTTAAAAAAAAGTCAATATTTATTTTACTTCGTCCTAAATGTTTCTTGTAGATTCCTTGATTTGATACAATCAGTATCCCTAAACGCTACTCTGAATAAGGCCAGATTATTCAGGTAGTAAATGAGTGCCAATGCTTAAATATGGCAATTTTATTACAATTACAGGGCTGAATCGGCCATACTACGACCATCACAGGGTCAAACAGTCATACTGTGATAGCCACATTGTCAAATTGGCCCTCCTGCGACCCCTACTTAATCGAATTGACCATAATGTACAAAATGATAAAATTTGCGATAGTTACACAGTCAAACTCACCTTACTGGGACTTAGCAGTGAAACATAATTATTTTTTCCTCACCAATATACAATTCAATAAACCACAGAGAGTAAAAAATCACTATATTAAAGGACAATCACGCTTTTAATTCACTGTAGAAAAAAAGCCCTTCACAAACCTGGGTATGTTGTTGAAACTAAAATATAAAATAAAGCAATCAAATTTAGAGTTAGACAGTTTTCCCATTCGCCCCCAGGAGCGACCACACTTCATTTCGATCTGGGTATTCGTTCCACACCCGCTGCCCTCTTCTACCCCTAACGGTGAGTAACCCATTAAAAAACACTTGATCCTCTTCGTAACGAGGTTTTGGACTGATTGGGAACTAAGCCCATGACCTATATAAACACAATGAGCGTTTCTAGTTTCAAAATATACCCCTCAACACGAAGTTAACAGGAGGAAGGATAGATCTTGTTACTATAGTACTGACAGAAGCTACGCAGGGATCAGGAGCTAGCAGAATAATAGGGATATCTTCATTTTACAAAATAATTGTGTTCAATTTATCTATTAATCTTAAATCTCTAATAAAAATATTTAGTTTACCTAAATAGACCAAATCTAGAATAAGAATTATTATTCATCTTTGACTCCAGTATATCGAATAAGACTCTTAATTTTATATAAGAATCTTCATTGTTATAAGAATACAGCATATCGAATCATAAATCCCATTTTTTTACTCAAGAATCCTGAGAATCAAATTCGAATCTTAATTATATATACAAATCCTAATTTATCGAATAAGAATCCCCATTTTAAATCTGAAATTCAAATCAGAATCTTCATTATATTTTAGAAAACTGAATCTTAGTAAATAATCTCCTTTCTAAGTATACCTAATAATCCTAAATCTCAAATAATAACCTAATTTATCTATTAATCTTAAATTATTATCTTAATTTTATGTAAGAATCCTAAAACTTAAATAATAACCTTTATTTTATCTACTAACATTAAATCATAATCTTAATTTTATGTAAGAATCATATATCTCAAATAATAATCTTAATTTTATCTATTAATCTTACATCATAATCTTAATTTTATATAAGAATCCTAGATCTCGAGTAATAATCTTCATTTTTATCTAAGAATCTCAATTCAGAATTTAAATTTTTGCTTTAAGTTTCGAGTCTTGAAACAGAATCTTTATTTTACTTAATAATTCTGAATATGAAATATTAAATTTTCTTTTTATTTAAAAATATGGTGTCAGAATCTTGATTTTTCCTAAGAATCTCGAAAGACATATTAAATCTACCTAATTATTCCAAATATCAAATAATAATCTCCAATTTAGCAAAGAATCTCCATTAATAATCTTAATTTTACCCAAGAACCCTGAATCTAAAACGATTTTTTTAATTTTCATTACAAAATCTCGTACTATAATTCTAATTTTATCTAATAATCCCGGATCTTGAATAAAATATTCCATTTTGTCTAGGAATACTAAATATCTAATAATGTATTTGTAACCATGATAAATGTTGGCCTGTTCCTCATTAGTATTATAAGTTAATTTTACCTTATTATTTGGTTGTCTTAAAAAATAAAATATTTACTAATTTTTGTTACTAAATTGTGAATCGAAACCCAGCCAGGCGTTAAATTAATGATGGATTAAATAGCCAAGCTACTTTATTAGTCAGTAGTGTTATGGACCCAAGCTACAATTTTGTTCCATGGACTATTTATTAAAAATGTTAGATTGGTACATATAGTAGGTATAGGCTATTATAACAGTAGGCCTAAAAGAAAATGTAACTAATGAGGTAAATAGCTTTTTCTCTCATTTCAAGTGGTTTTCCACAAATTGATAAAATTTAACTTAAAGCGTTGTTTGAGCCGGAGCTTTAATTTTTTTGTTGAGGTTGAATTATGTACTTATAGATTAATTTTATATTTTGTCCAGTTTTAGTTTTGGTTGGTGCGCAGACTAAATGTCATAACTGAAAATTGACACCTGGTCACAGGAATTGAATACGTGACTTTTGGCCTAGTTCGTAAATGCTCTTACCACCACTGAGATTACTAGTAGAACTCGAAGCAAAAAAAGGTTTAAATCATTGGTTAACTTCCTATCAATAATAATTGATGTTCATACGATATCTGTCTTAAAACTGTTAAAACATGAAAGACATCAAAGCTATAACCCAATTTTTTTTAACAACAAAGCAACCCGAAGGCAGTAAAATTCAATAAATTTAAAAATGACAACATGGACATGGGATTCAAGCACGGAACCTTTAGCTTTGCTTACCAATTATACACCCTTGAGTAGATACTCTGACCAGTTATCCCTATCATATATATTTTTCTATCAATCTATATTCATACAATAAAGAGTTTGTGGGTCTCTCATGAGCATCACCCAATATATATCGCACGCAGAGGTCTGAAATTTAAAAAATTATAATTGGCCCAATTTAATGAATATGTGTACCTCAAAAACGAAATTTTAAGATTTGGATTAGATTTTTTAATTTAATTAAAAAACTGGACTGTAGTAAATAAAATGAAGAGTTGTTATGTCTCTTTGAAGCAGAGAAACGCATTTCCAGGAGTAGCCATGCAATTCATTGCGTAGCTACCCAGGGCAATGTCGGACACTTTTGCTTGTACTCAACATAACAACTAGATAAAAGTGTCATTTGATACGAGACGAGCAAGGCTGACTCGCGGTAGAGCATTGACGCGAAAAAGAAAATATCCTTGGTTATAAGAAGTGGTGCAGGGAAATCTACACTGAAAAATAAACTAAACGTCTCAAAAGAATACGAACATCGCACTAAATTACTTGCTGTGTTTGAAAGTGTCCTCTAAGAAGGAGGACCAATACACAAACGAGGAACTGACCGATTTGATTCTGCTTTACGGCGAAGAACGACATAATTCCGCTGCCACTGTTCGTACGTATACTGCGCGTATTCCTGTTCAACGACACCCAACTCCAAGGACATTTGTAGCACTGAATCATCACCTTAGGGGAACCGATCACTTTGCACCTGTGATAGTCAATGGTGTCCCCATCTCAAAAATGAATTCCTCCATACGCCAGCAGAGCAGAGGTAATATAGCCCCAACCATATTAAATAAAATGAAAGGTCACTTGAACAACCCTATTTCTGGAATTTAAGTTAGTATAATCGTTTGCACATACATATTGGAACAACACTTAAGATTATAATATATCGGATTTGTGGTGATGAGTACGTCAAGGTTCAAATCTTGGCCGAGTAGAATGAAAGTGGTCTCGCACATATCATTGAACTCTGAGGGTTACCCAACTCTTCCCCACACTAAAATGAGGGCTCACTCTATCACTATAACTTAGGTTAAATGGTGAAGGGTGTTGAAACGTGAGTGAATCGTTTTAAACACTTTACTTTTTTTATATTCGTAAATTTGACAAATGACACCTGGACACGGGAGTTTAACCCGGGATGATGAGATTATATCCGTAACATAGATAATGTTCATCTCTAGAGCTTCATTAGTCACTTAAATTTAGTTGTACAAGTGTTAGATTTCTTCAGTTTTACTTTTATTTTGGAAAATTATTTGTACTCTTTTGATTAACAGGCTCTAGTTATTAAATAAGCATAGTTGTATATTTATTAACACTTTATTCGGTATGAAAACAAGTTTAATGTAGAATAGCTACATTATTGAAGTATATTAATGTTAAAACTTAAAATAAATAAATATGAATGTTTTTATAAAGCATTGAAAATACTAGAGAAACTCCTCAATAATGCCTATTTTAAAACAAAAGATTGTTAATTCAGAGAGACTACCTAATATAAAAATAAAATACCAGACATTCACAACTCGCTTGATCACCTTTAATTATTATTATGATTATAATAATAATTATTATTAGCACCGCGTCTTACTAACCGTTCGGGTTGTACGCACTTACGCTAATGTATAGTGGTAGGGTGATTGTGAGATGAAATGGAGGACCTACAGTTCAACGTGGGATCCGAACCACAGCGTAGGCCTGGCATTCCCCACATTCACAAGTTGTGATTAATACACGTCTTGTCAAAGGTGAAGGAAGGGTTTGGCAATCAGATTAATCTGTGCCGGGACCGAGGATTGAACCCCGGACCCCAGCACAGATCACCTTTAATAATCATTGTTTCAACGGCCTTATATTAACAAATAAATTAAAAATGTCTAATAATGTAGGGCTTATATATTTGTCTAACTTTTATAAATATAAAATAAAACATGAACGTGCCTGACTTTCCAATTTTAATGAGACACAAATTATTATTAATTTTCCCCTCCCTAATTATGTAAAATAAATGGAACCTGATCTAATATTACAGAATAAATACTAGGCTTCATATTCAAAATATTATTTTTTACCTGAACATATTAATTAGAGATTTTAATTGTTCCCCAAATTAAAATAGGTTCAACCATTTTATCAATAATGGTTTGTTCAATATTCTCAAAAAGTAGATACACAGGACTATTCACATGAGGGTTGTTCATTTTGTGTTAAATAATTAACCCTTTCTTTACGTGGACTGATTTGTTATCATTGTGTCTTACTACCTAATCGGGATATTTGCTATACTTATTTCGCTAATAGGTTAAGGATGAGTAAGTTTGGATTTAGATTAAGTGTAGGCGCATTTGCGTGGGGATAAAGAGCGTGTGAGAAACCATTTAGGAAAAGCCACCCTCAGTACACCCGACTGGGATCAAACTATGTTATCCGCATCATTTTAATTTAGTCTATCACGAAAGTAGCCCCTTAGAACATTATTTGGACATTGAATTAACCAAAAACCTATTTCTTCTTTCATTAACTGCACAAAAGTGTTTAAATAATATTTAATAAATTCTAATCTTGTCCAAAGCATCTTTATGTGAGTTACACAGCCACGTAATAATTAATATTTGAGACACAGTTTTTCAAGTATGTTCCAAGGTGACCTAGATAACCAAAACCTATTTCGACCTTTCGGTATGAGCTTGCATTAAGCACTTGCAGAGCTACTGTCTGCATAAATGAAACAAGGGCATTCAGTTTAATAAGGGTATGTAGTGCACTAGTTAGATGCCCATATTGGGGGCGTGGGGATACGTATCCCCCTCGTCCCTTCCACCAGGTACGGCCATGGGACAAAATATAACATCTACTGACTACAGATACTTTTACTGGTGAAATGTAATTAAATAATTCTATATTATTATTTTACAGTTTTTTAAAAATATGATACATTTTTATGTTTTATCTGCGTTTATTTTAATGTCCTTTGTCCCATTATTTTTCCAGGTTACATAATGAGGACATGTTTGAATTTCAGGGATATGGTGTATGTTTTTGAGGGGATTGATAGCAGAACAGTTTACTGAATGGATTCTAGGGAGAGGAGAATAGCAAAAAAAAAGAGGACGAATACTGCGAGCAGTAACCAAATTGGATTTCACCCCCCCCCCCCCCCCCCAATNNNNTCTGTTCATTTACCGGCTTGTTTATTGTGTAAGCCCAAGCCGTAGGTAGGTTTCCCACTGCCAGGTACTAGTATTACCGTCAACCTTGACAGTTTCGATAATACATTTAATTACTATACACTTCACACTAACTGTTTTTGTATGTAATTCAGAAGATACATTTGTGCTGACAAAATAGAGGAAACTATCTGGAAATATCCACTGAGGGCTACTATGAAATATAATTTGCAATCATTGTTTTAATCCTTAATTTGTGAGAAATTTCATATGCAAAAAAATGTTCCTCTCATTAATTGGTTTGTGCACAAATAGATTAAGAGTTTTAAAAAGTGTTAGGCACGCCAGAATATATTTAAAATGATTAATACTCTATAATTATAATACATTAAAATAACTTCTCTCTTACCTTTTTTTCAAACGATTACCGACACCAGTATTATTTTTGCTACTAGTAACCTTAATAGGTAGTAATTCACTTTCAAACTGTAGAAGTAGAACTGTACTGGTTTAATTATAATGGAGACATTGCATAATAAGGGGTAGATGGTTTATCATAGCTGGACAATATTTCAGACGTGAGGCAATCTTTAAACAACTGATCATGGGCAAGAAGTCACACGTTATTAATTTAACGGATTCTGTATTACGACAGGTTCATTTCTTTTGTCAGTCAACTTAGACCACCAGTGCACCCTATCCTTTGCCTCCTCCTTCAGCTCCCAGAATTTCCTTATTTCCTTTAAGTCATCTAATATTTGAATCCCCCTTCTTCTTAAGCTCAGGTGTCCTGGTGGTCTAGGGGTAAGGTGCCAGACTTCTATGCTGGCGGCCGGGGTTCAGTCCTCAGTCCCGGCACAGATTTATCTGATTACCAAACCCTTCCTTCACCTCTGACAAGACATCTTGTGAATGTGGGGAATGCCAGGCCTCCAGCGTGGTTCGGATTCCACGTTAAACTGTAGGTCCTCCATTTCATCTCACAATCACCCTACCATTACACATTACACATATCCAAGGAAAAATGACAATTATTCCCTCGAATGTTCGAATGAAGGTACTAAAATGAAACTATTTTATATATACTTATACTTTATTATATAAATATATTTGATATATCACATACGTTGCCTTTTTTCTACGTCTTTAATCAATTCCAAGCTATATTTATTTCAATTTATAAAATTGAAAATGTATGGTGTTCAATTTTTTTATTAGATGAGAAAAAATATGAAATAAGCCGGTATTTTTGAATACCTAAAGCAAACAACCCTTAACTAGACTTATAAACAATTTAACGTTTTGCTTCTAAGCAAATGACAAGTGTTCAAAGCGCATAATCCAAAAATCAGTTCACCTCTTCCTTTGAATATGGTTTTAGCAACATATAGCGAGCCATCTTATTCCTCACCCCCCTCTCCACAAACATCCTTAGATCCCCAAAACAATTATATTTTTAGAGCCAGCGAGTTAATTTATTTCACATATATTGATTATATTAATTGTACGGAGAGAAGACAAAGTTAATCTGTCTTACATGGAGGGAACTCTCGGGGACTTGGCTAAGTCAATTTTAATCCAAATCTCCTGGTCATTGTGACTTGATTATGTGTACGTAATCAAAGAGGTCAGTCTCGTATCGTCCTGTCTAGTTTTCCATGCAATGGAGGTGTGGATTTGAGTCACTGCCAGTTCTATTGAGATTTAAAAATATAGTATTAAAAGATTTTTCTTTCCTCTCTATCAAATGTGAGTACAATGTTATTATTATTATTATTATTAGAACCGTGGCTTACATCCCGTTCGGGTTATACGCACTTACGCTAATGTGTAATGGTAGGGTGATTTTGTGAGATGAAATGGAGGACCTACAGTTTAACGTGGAATCCGAACCACGGTGGAGGCCTGGCATTCCCCACATTCACAAGAATGTCTTGTCAGAGGTGAGTACAATGGAACTCTGGAATATATAGGCGTAGGATACATATAAGTATATAAAAAACTTTTTAGGGGAGGTAAAAAATTAAGTTTGCCAGGAATTTAGAGGGATTAATCCAAATGACAAAACTAGTGTTAAATAATATATCTTTATAAGTGGGGGATGGTGAAATTGGGAGTGTGTTGAATTTTTCAACATTAAAAAAAGAAGATACTTATCAGTGTTGTAGCAAATTGAAATTTGTCATGGAGGTATTAGGATTAATCTAAACCCCGATTAAGGTATGAACATTCTTAAATTTTCAATATGAAGGAACAGAAATTAAAAAACGGTTCCTTTTAAAATGAAAAAAATAAAAATAAAATAATCTCGCTAAATTGGAAAATTAAAATATTATACTGAATATAAAGAGACAAACGCAAATAGCTACAATCGACCAAATATTTAAAATTTACAATGAAGGTACAGCAAGTAAATAAAATTGAGATTTGCCAATTATAAAGATACTACCCTAAAACGTTTATAAAGTTTAAAATTACAAAATGATAGAGGTGGGAGCAAATGAAGGAAAATAGGGGATGAGAATGGATTTCTAAACTTAGAGAAAAACATCTTTTGGTATAGTGGAAAATAGAAATTTCACAAATATCTAGAAAAATCTGAAAGTTTTTTTAAATACTTAAATCCTATTTGGGTTGAAGAAAAGCTAAGAATTTCGAACACTAACAAACTAACATAATAACACTTTCTAACTGTGGTAGTAAATCTAAATACTTGTAGGAAGTTAGAATGACAGCACCAAATGATCAAAAGTTTAAAAAATACTTATAATTTTAAACTTTTATGTTTGTTTCAAGAAATAGGAGATTCAAATTTTTCCAAACTAATATAAAAAATAATTCTTGGTGTGGAATAAAATTGAAATTTGGCTTGCAAGTAAATACACCTTTACGGAAAATAAAATGCTGTAGAATAAATGGAATTTCAAAATGGAAAACGAAAACATGTAAGAGCTTGAACTCGATACAACTAATTCAAAACACTATTCTTGGTGTTGTTGGAAATTTAAATTTGGCAGGAACTTAAAATAACCATACCAGATAGCCAAACAAGTCTTAGAATTTCAAAATGGAAATGTAGGAACTGAAAATAGGCAGCGGAATATCTTTAAATCTCTCCAACACTATTAAAAAATCTATATTTGTGTGTAGAAGAAAATTTAAACCGGGAAAGTTGGCAAAAGAACACCCCCATATAATATAACAGATGAACAGTTGGAAATCTGGAATTTCAAATTAGGAGTCCAGGAAATGGATAAAAGATGAGTGTTGGCTACCTTAAAATTGATAAAATAAAGCATAACACTAAAGGAAAGATGATCTTAAATGTGATCCGTGGAATTACGATTGCATAGCTAAATATCCACGTATAAGTTAGCGCCTATACAAGAACGACAAGTAATTATTCAGCTGACATATCTTGGTGAACAGTGATGTTCTTTGGTAAACCATGATGCTTATTTACTCTATGTATATATAATAGCGGTAACCTTTTACTTAATTTACGCTCTTTGGTAAACCGCTATGATATTTATTTTAACACGTTTATGTACCAATGTATATTACTTAGTTTTACTTAGCGACATAATTAGTTCAGGACAGTACAAGAAGGAACCTTGAAAAGGTTGGTAGCTGGATGTTGAAAGTCTTAATTTGATGCAGTTCATTCTTGCGTATAACGGGTCAAATTGCCAGTATAAATTAAGTGTATGTGGAAGTGTATGAGTGTGTGTGTGTGTGTGTACACAGAAAAAAATAAGGCACCTTAAGATTGGTTAGAAATTTGTCAGGAAGGTAGAGGAATATCCCTATGTAGCCAGAAAAATATAAAAATATAGAATTTGAAAATGAGACTCCGGTAAATGAGGGGGCTATAATTAGAAAATAACTTTTTAGATGAGAAAATAAATTAAAATTTGCCACACAGGTAGGGAGTCAAATCCAGAAAGCTAAATAGTTCTTGAAATTTGGTTTGGGGATTCAAAATTTCTCATACTAATAGAAATAACTAATTCTCGGTCTGGTTGAAATTGAAATTCTACAGGTAGGTAAAGAGACTACTCCAAATAATCATAAGAGATGAAGATTTTAAATTTTTAGGTGAGTCTCTGGGAAATAGGGGAGTAGGGTATAAACAGAAAAATAACATTTACAAGTGGTCTTAAGTTTAAATTTGACAGACAGAAAGAGAGAGACAGTTCCAAATATATATATATATATATTAAAATTTGAAATTTCTAAGTAGTAGTTGAAAAAATTAGAATTAGGAGGAAGGTATTAAACATTTCAAAAACTAGTAGAAACAACTAATTATTAGTGTGTTAGAAAACCTAATGGTCATAGGTAAGGTAAAGTTCCCCCCAAATAACAATACAATTATGAAAAAATGATCTTGGGAGGAGGGGTATTAAAATGTTCTCAACTAATAGAAAAAGAAAACCCTCTCAATATGTTGGAAAACTTTAACTTTGTGAGGCAGAAGTAAAACGTATACAAGTTAAACTAGTTCCAAAATTCAAGATTATTTTAAAGTGTATCAAATAGTTTTGCGAATATATAGTTTTAATATATTGGTCTTCCCTCTAGTGATACCTCTGGTTTATCAGCATGCTATATTTTTAATACCTATAGCTCAAAATCAAAGAATAAATAAATGTCTATCTTGGATCAAGATAGCAATTAAAATAAACAAACTATGGTGACATAGCTTGGAGGCCATGATTCTCTTTGACAAATCAGAATGCAATATCTTCTGTAAGAGAGTATATATTATTTCATTTATGCTTTTTAGTGAAATGTGATGCTATTTTTTCCATGTTTCTCTAACTATGTATCTTACTTCGTTTCACTTATTTTATGATCGAGTTTACGTAATGATTTCTCTGTCAATGGATTTATTGCATTCCTTAGTGTACCCAGTTTGTGATTTAGCTAATAATTTTTTCAATGATTTAAAAAATTTATTAATTGCAATAGTTGGTTTGTGATTTCCATAGATATTTTAGAATTAAATACGGAGGAACTATCAAAATGATAGTAGCCGGATGTTGAACGTCCTAATTTGATGTCCTAAGTTTATTTGATGTTTCATGCCTGTGTGCTTGTATTATTTATAAAATATAATTAAAAACGACAAATTATTTTTAACATAATATTTTCCGATAAATTGTAATGAGACAAATAACAGTTCTATCTATAAACAAAAATCTATTAAAGCTTTCAATAACATTTTCATTTGCAAAAAATAATAATCATTTATTAATGTTTTTGCAATAAATTTATACATATTTGGATGAGCTTACCTGATAAACAATTTGAGCTCTTCCCTATTTTAATTCTATAACTAATTACTAAATGATTAATGGCTTGATGGTACAGTATGTCGTCATGGAAAATACATATCTAAAGCTCCAGTAGGCCTTAGAATTACAAGTGTCTAACTCCAAAAACTGTAGTTTATTACCAGTTTAAATGTGATTGCACTTTTATATATATTACGTTTGTCACAAGAGTCCTAGATACTTGAGTTGATATATTAGTATTTTCATAAACTCTTAATTTATTATAATTATTCTCAATGAAAGAGCCACTTCCTCATTCATTACCTTTCATAAAGGGAGCAATTTCTGAACAAACCGAATCATCCGTGAAATGTTATTAAAAGGAAATAAACTAATAAATCAATTCAATTGAATTGATGGTAGATTTGTTAGTAGTAAGTACAAGGGTAAAAGAGTTGTTAATATTCAATATATTATTTCCGTGGAGGCTGAGTCAAAAACTTCCACGTTTTTGTGGCATCACCTTTGATATAATATGACAATCTTCTAGATATAAGCCGAGGCATTAAAATTATACAATTTTTTATCGAAATTAATTTTACGGTTCTAAATATTAAAAGGTGAAACATTTATTAAATAAAATAATGAGTAAAATATTACTAATATATGTTTTCTCTATTATTAATAAGTTGAATAGCCAAGGTTATTAAAGATAAGGTAGCTTCAAGGAAATGTACCCAAATTAACGCGCAGAGCGAATGCTAAAATCAAATTATGCTAAATAAACCACTTTTGTGACTCCCCCATAGTGCTGCTAGCTGAGATTCAAACCTTTATCTTACCGTCATTAAGAGCCCAGGAGCATTATATTTTAGTAGAAGATACATTATAAATTTATCTAACTGTTCACAACATACACTATGTTTCTCTATGAAAATTTTATTTAAATTGTACATTTTAATGCATATCAATTTCACGCAATTCAATAACGACTTTATTAACCATTTGGCTTGTAGATTAATTTTATAATTTTATATATCATCTTATCTAAGTCTTAACTTTGATACTAGGCCAACGTTTTAAAAAAAACATTGAATTAAAGGTTGCTATTAATATTAAACTTGAATAACAATCTAATTTAACCTTAAAACTTTCTATGAAAATAAAATATTTTAAAACGATTAAACATCTTTTCTAAAACAGTGTTAAAATATATTATTTGAATACAATCAATATTCATAAATTAATATTTGAAAAATTCATGGTGGTATTTGTAAATGTATGTTTTAGAGTTTATACATTTGGTAGGCTAAGTAGTAGTTTAGTAGTTAAAGTAGTAATATAATTCAAGATGAGATTACTTAAAAATATCATCAAAGATATTCTATTTGTATATACTATATATAGAAGAAGACTGTTGCTTGAATATATATAGGTATATATAAATATGTTATTTATATACATTTATATAATAAATACATTCATGTATATTTATACTTAAGCAACATACATTATGTATATATATACCATACAAATATAATTCAAGATGTGTTTATTTAGTTATATATAAAATAAATACCTACTATTTAAATGTTTAAAACATAATTACTACATAGAATGAATATGCCCGAACACTTTCTTCAGAGTTTGTGCTTTTATTTCAATAGAAAGTGTTGGCTAAATCATTTGATGTTGCTTTATAAGCCCTGTTGTCTCTAATCGAATTTAAATTACTTCTTTTGAACCGTGATTATAACGAGTTTCTCTAGAAAGCCCTTTGAACAAGCGGTACAATTTATATGCTCGAGGAAACACATTTTAGATTCATAGAAATAAATCAGACATAGTTTTAAGATGGAATGGAAAAAGTTCTCTCAGATTTCTTAAAATGTATACTATAATTTATTTGGGTTGTTTCATTATTTATATATATATATAATATTTTCAATTTTATATGGTGTATTACTACCCATTCATGATATATTTATAGGATAAAGCAAGAAAAAGTAGAATAAATGTATTTACATTTGCGTGTAGAGAGAAATAATTCAGAAATAACTCCCCTCAGCGTATATAGCTGGGATTAAAACCCCGACCACCCTACCACCAACAAGCCAGACTAGATGTGTCTGACATTTAGTTTGCGTGCCAACTGACGTGGATCACTGGATATATTACTTTGAAATAAATATATAAGGTATATACAAATTCTCTCAATTCCTTTTCATAATAACAAAACAAGACAAAACTGTAAAACAACGAACGTCGTTTGAAGTTTTGTCAAGATATGTGACACCGTCAAGTGGAGTAAGGATACACAACAATTCTTCCAGACAAGGTAACGAAATGTACAGTCCAATTTTTACAGAAATGGTCCTATCTGGCAGATAGAAGGGTAACTATATCTATCTCTACGTTTTTTTATTCAGCACCGCGTCTTACTACACATTCGGATTATACGTCTATGTACGAATTACACTAATTATTATTATAATTATTATTAGCACCGCGTCTTACTACCCGTTCGGGTTATACGCACTTACGCTAATGTGTAATGGTAGGGTGATTGTGAGATGAAATGGAGGAACCTACAGTTTAACGTGGAATCCGAACCACGGTGGAGGCCTAGCATTCCCCACATTCACAAGATGTCTTGTCAGAGGTGAAGGAAGGGTTTGGTAATCAGATAAATCTGTGCCGGGACCGAAGATTGAACCCCGGCCGCCAGCATTGAAGTCTGACACCTTACCCCTAGACCGCCAGGTCACCTATTACACTAATGGTTTAAGTATTATGAAGGCTTAATTGAAATGAAGTGCACCCATATTTGCATGGAAGGAGAGTGGAAAACCACTTAGGTAAAACCACCCTTAGTGCACCCGACCAGGATTGAACCCAGATCTCCCCGTCTTGGGTAGTCTAGTCCAACACGAGAGTATACTTTCACTTATTCACGTATTATATGTGCACCCAAATATAGGTGGTCACAAGTAAAGGGTCTAGAGTCACTAGACCCAGCATAATACAGTTCTCAGAACATGTGGAATTCGGTCTTAGAATTCAAAGTTGGCTGTACTAAGATGGTTTTTAATGAATAGTTTCCCATTCTCCATCCACGAAATTCATGTAAACTTCCTCTAAATTATATTTTACTCATCCCGACTCCATTTGCGTGGATATATTGGACGGGTGGTAGATCAAGATTAATACTCGCTTGGAAAACTGAGATAGCCTTGAGCATTCATGAAATTTGGTGTAACAGGGAAAAGTCAAGGAGAAATCGGTCAGATTTTAAAAAGTCTCTGAAATTTTGAATTATTATTGCAATTTTTTTTAAATACGAGATAAAGGAGCATAACCAAGTATGAGCTATTTATTTTATCTTAAGTTCATGTGATTTTACGAAGATAATAAACAAATAGTCCCGCTATATATATCTTTAATAATCAGAATTGTGTGGGTAGGCATTTTTCACTTCAAGTCGAATTTGAATGAAAATGAGCTTTTCTTTTTAGATTTCGAGTATTATAGATAAATATCTGTACAATAAATATTTCAAGTTGAGTTTGTGTAATATATCCATGCATAAACCTTAATTAAATACAAACTTTTCTTTAGAATTACATTTGTTTGTGAAAATACTTATAATCACACAAAGTAAATTTTTTATTTACATGTAATATTATAGTATTTTTTTAATTAGGCTTAAGAAAATATTGAAGGATTCTAAGAGCAATGAAATTAAATCTTAAAATTGAATATAATTAAGTAAACCAGGAATATTTTAGAAACATATTGAATATTCCAAGTATTAAATTTTTTCGAGTTTTGTAAAAACCTTCAATTATAGTTCGAGTAATTAATAAAGATAGCATCGAACTCGAATTTTCGAGTGCTCGCACACGCCTTTTAATAATTCTTTTGTAAAAAATTGTAATAAGAAATATGGAGAGCAGATACATTTTTTATTTAGATTCTTGTAAATAAAATACTGGCAAATTACATGGTTTTTGGTCTGTAAAGCCAGAAATGTTCAGAGAATTTCGTAATTTAGAAGGTGTATCAACTAAGAAGGTATGGAGCACAGAAAAAAATATAAGAAATCCTTACTATTGAAAGAAACGTTGTTAAGATCCAGACAGTGGTTGTTTCCCGCTAACGTCAGCTTCCTCCAAGAGGCTAACATCCTAATTAACTTACCGAGTCGCCAGAAGATTAATAAGTACGTAACTCTTCTTTCCGCTACTCAAGTCATCCCTCGGACGTCAAGGGCACCACGACGCCTCTGATATATATGTCAACAACGTGGGATACATAGAATAAAAATATTACCACTTGACACGCGTGGAAGCATCTGTTGACTGAGCTACGGGTCTTGGGTTCAAATCCATGTACGGCCTAAGACAAGGTATCTTTGGTGAAATTGGTGTTTCTTTTTAAAAAATAATGATTTCAGTCCAGGGGCCAGTGCTTCTTATAAATTTGAGCTTTATTTTATGTCACGAGTATACATACAGTTTAACGTGGGATCCGAACCACGGTGGAGGCCTGGCAATCCTCACGACGTCATTATAAAACTTACTTTTTTAAAGTTCTGGGGCACAATCATAAAACAACTTTCAACCATAATCTGATATATTATTTTACCTTTTTACCAATTGACCTGTATCAGAGACGACGTTGACTAAACGTTAGTTTAATTTAGTCTGATTTTACGATGATGGGTTCAAATCTCATCCGAGAATATTGAGGAGGATTCTTCCTTTATTATTTTACACTTTCCATAAATGTAAATGTGAGTACATTTCCTCTAAATTCTAATTCCCTCATCCCTGCCCCACAATTGATTAAAATTTGATTTATTCCAGATGGTTAGAAGACTGAGGTAAAATAAAATAAATATTATTTCCAGCGACAACTGATATTTATGAATTTAGATGTTATTTTCACTTTCTACCGGATGACACTTTTGTTATAGTTTTTGTCTCCCTTTCAGTGAAAGAGAGAGAAAGTTTCGTCTAGTATTTAAAGCATTCATGAACGTCGTAGTTTACGATCCAGAGGCGCTGTCCCAAGAGGGTTCAGAATAAGGGTAGATATGCAATTCTGGAAGTAGGTTGAGGACGCTGCGGTAGAGAAGACGGCTACAAAGGTAAGTGAGAAAGACAGGGTCACCATATTGCTTTAATGTTGCTTGTCTAGGCCACCGGGTGGATTTATGTCTTGAAAATGTGTTCATACACCTGACGTCACCAACCACCTTTGCAACTTTATTATTTTTACTTTCTTACTATCTTGCAGGTAGATAAAGTAGGCCTATTGTGGTCTTCAAAAAAATCTAACTCAAGATTTTGATGAATTTAGACATTTAATGACCCCCCCGAATCCTCAAAAATAAATTTTAGAACTACCGTCTGTCTGTCTGTTCGTCTGCCTGTCTGTACCTCGGAGTAGAGCCTTAACTATTTTACCAATCAAGCTAAAACTTGGTATCAAAGGTTTTCATAGGATTGCCCCGAGGGGCTTTTGAAACTGGATATCCAACCTCAAAATTAAGGATAGTTTACTCAAGAGCAAAAAGAGAGAAAATTTGATTTTATCAAAATCGGCTATAACGATTTTGATTAAATCTCATTTATAAGCAATTATAAGTATTACAAACAAAATGGATACTCTCAATATTTCGGCAAAATGACTTTAAGGATTCCGGTCTGATGCGTAAATTCTCATTTTTTATATCTCCGAAACAATTCAAAATATGAAATTACTTATCATTGCAATTATGTATGTATATTTATAATACAATTACTTTATTTAAGAAATATTTTTATAAAACCAATAATTTTCAAGATAAACACAAATATATATTTTTACTTTTCGAACACTTAAAGGTTAAGTATTGCAACAGTCAAAAAATCTAAACCAAGATTTTTATGGATGTTGACGTTTCATGATCCCCAACCCCTTAAAATTGGTTTTATAAATGCCCCTTTTATTTGAAATATATCTTTATAAAAATAATAGTTTCGGAGATATTAGCAAATATGTTAATATAATTGTGTGAGCTATAGTTGTACAGATACACTTCTTAAGTTTTAACGCACTAATTCTCTACTTTCATAACGTAAGTAGATAAGTAAGTCTCTCAAAAAGTTAGTGTTTTTTCCTTCAACCTCTTAGGGTAAATGTTTGTACAGCAAAGATCTTCCTCTATTATTTTGGATTCAATAGTCAATATTTACCTTTTTTATATATTTAAATTTATAAATGACGAATTTAATAAAAATGAGACCACCATAAGATGTGCCACTCCTAAAAAAACATAAAAAAATTTCAAACCGAAAGTCAAAGTTTTAACATAAAGTAATTGACCCTTGTGGACCCAATATCGAGATTTTTGGTCCAAATATACTAGTTTGGGCTTTAATTCTTTAAAAAGAAAATAATAAAATTTAAATCCAGGATCCGAAAAATGTTTAACTTAAATATAACACAATTTTTTCTTGGGTTTGCTCATGTATATCATTTTGTTTCACATATATTACAAATTTTGAGTAAATATCTCCATATTTAAGCAATGGAGTGAGAAAGCCCGTATGGAGTTCCGTACCATTTATTTTATTTTAATTTGTTCATTATAAATATGCCTATACCTACATTTTTAAACGTAGGAAAATTCAGTGTAATCCCTCAAGGTCTGCCTTATTCTCCCTCAATGCATTATTGTCTGTGTGCTTCAGTAAAATGAGCTCAGCTGCTCAAATTTCTTTCACAGCTCAAACAACAACTTATATTTTATAAAAAGAGCAGAATAATGCATTTAAAAAAAATTCGATTCGATTGAACTTTATCTTAATTTGAAAATGCATAAAATAAATTTGCGCGGTGCAGTTTTCCCTTGGTCTGTACTGATTTAGCTTTAGTTTAACCTGTATGGTATCGAGATTACCTTGCACTATTCCACTATGGTATCGTTTATAAGATAGGGTCGTAGTGTAATCCGTCAAGACTTTTAGGGAAAATGAAGTCTTAGTACACTAGAACTACAGGTCGCAAAAAGAAACGAAAAAACCCCAATTTTCTTTTATATACCTCTAGTCTAATATCAAAATTTATGTTCATAACTAATATTCTTGTAATTTCATGGTTTTAAACATTTTTTTCGTGTAGATCATATTATTTAGTTGATTTTCGTCAGAATGATGGTTCACAAACAATGTAATTTTTAGGTGAGTTATAAACTCCTTTCATACATTTTGAAGTCAAATATCTTTTTTTTAATCAATTGTGTCTCAAAACAATATTTTATTGTATACCTGGAAATTCTACATAAAAATGATTTAGTAACAAAATTGTGTTTTGTACAAATATAGATACGCTGTTTGTTGTGTGTTTGTGTGTTGGGTATGCAGAAGGTGGAAATTTAGAAGGGATACATTTGTGTTTTCGTGGAAAGTGATTTTTTTTAAGAAAACCACTCTCACTCTAACCAGCCGGAATTAAATCTCGATCTCCCCGTCGTCAGCAGTTTAGGCTTTCACGAGGGATAAGATCATTCGATCACTGAAGTGGGTGACTGAACTATTTAATAGATATATCGAGTATATACCATTTATAAAATGTAGGATTGTCCAGAAACTTAACCATATAGATTAACATCATCACATTATTATTTTATTTTTCCAAGGAAGCCCTTAGAATCCTCTAATCCTTAAGTGTGTTTGGAGTTTTGTAAAGCCACAAAATTCCAAATACGAGACTCAACTCCCCAAAATTTTAATTTTTTGATTTGAGGAGTAAAAAAAATCCCAAATACGGGACTCAATCCTTAATTAAAAAAAATATTTTATAGCTATTAGCCTATATTATTTATTAGTGGTTTATACCAACATAAGATAAAAATAATATTAGTTAAACATAGTATTAGTTAAACATTTAACTGGTGTTAATTCACATCATAGCAAAAAAATAATAATCTTTCTCGTGCGATCTCATTTTTTATAGTTATTTAGCATGGGTTGCAATCCCTGGTTTGTCTGGTTATATGCAGGAGTTTTAACCATTGTACCAAACCTTTCAGTGATATGTGGTGAGTGATCCCTGGTTTGTCTGGTTATATGCAAGAGTTTTAATCGCTGTACCAAACCTGTCAGTGATATGTCGTGAGTGATCCCTGATTTGTCTGGTTATATGCAAGAGTTTTAATCGCTGTACCTAACCTGTCAGTGATATGTGGTGAGTGATCCCTGGTTTGTATGGTTATATGAAGGAGTTTTAACCATTGTACCAAACCTGTCAGTGATATGTGGTAAGTGATCCTTGGTTTGTCTGGTTATATGAAGGAGTTTTAACCACTGTACCAAACTTGTCAGTGATATGTGGTGAGTAATCCCTGGTTTGTCTGGTTATATGCAGGAGTTTTAACCATTGTACCAAACCTATCAGTGATATGTGGTGAGTGATCCTTGGTTTGTATGGTTATATGAAGGAGTTTTAACCATTGTACCAAACCTGTCAGTGATATGTGGTGAGTGATCCTTGGTTTGTCTGGTTATGTGAAGGAGTTTTAACCATTGTACCAAACCTGTCAGTGATATGTGGTGAGTGATCCCTGGTTTGTCTGGTTATATGAAGGAGTTTTAACCGCTGTACCAAACCTGTCAGTGATATGTGGTGAGTGATCCCTGGTTTGTCTGGTTATATGAAGGAGTTTTAACCGCTGTACCAAACCTGTCAGTGATATGTGGTGAGTGATCCCTGGTTTGTCTGGTTATATGAAGGAGTTTTAACCGCTGTACCAAACCTGTCAGTGATATGTGGTGAGTGATCCCTGGTTTGTCTGGTTATATGAAGGAGTTTTAACCGCTGTACCAAACCTGTCAGTGATATGTGGTGAGTGATCCCTGGTTTGTCTGGTTATATGAAGGAGTTTTAACCGCTGTACCAAACCTGTCAGTGATATGTGGTGAGTGATCCCTGGTTTGTCTGGTTATATGAAGGAGTTTTAACCGCTGTACCAAACCTGTCAGTGATATGTGGTGAGTGATCNGGTTCAAACACATCCATGGTCAATGGATTTTTATTGAGTGATAAAAATCCGTAGCACAACCTCCTTCAGAGGGGAAGTAAATCCGTCAGTTCTATATCGATCGTGGTAAGTAAAATAACTCTAGAAGGTATGTGAAAATACCTTTCCCGACCAAATTGGTATGACCTCTCGCTTCCCCTCATATAAATTCCCGTGTTCTGATATAATCAGATGGTTCATAAAGTTCACGTTAAAATTCCTCAGACGATTAAAAAGTTAAATAAAAACAGGTAGTGATCCTTAGTGTGTCTGTTTAGATTCAAGTGTTTTAACCACTGTAGCAACTTTTTCATTGATAGGTAGTGATCTTTGAGGCCCTTGGTCATAATTAAGAGTGCTAACTACTATACCAAACCTGCAAGGGGAAGGTAATGTTATCCCTGGTGTCCCTGGTCAGACTCTAAAATGCTAGCCACAACACTAAACCTGGCGGTAGCTCGTGCAGTCAGGTAGTTAAACTTGTTACAACTAGAGCGTACTTCGGTCGAGTTTCGATAGAAACTAAATAGGAATCGATAGAAAAAGAACAGTTAGGAACTGTTCACTTTGGAAGGAAAATGTGCTAGTGGAATTCTTTTTTCGAGGGAGAAGCTATGTCTCATTTTTATATCTTCCTTCTCCCAAACAATCCAATTTTGGTTTTATTCATGGTTTTCCTTCTTTATTTCTGTGCATTTGATCAGCGTGTCTTTATGATGGCTTTTGAACCAAGTGACGACTTTCAATATCGCTTGTAGGTCTTTCAAAACCCCTCCTTCACGATACATACACCAGCGCGTGCACACATGATATTCTGACCCCTTTATTCATGAATGAACATATTTAGAAGCGACAAACATAATAAAGGGTTTCTTTAGAGCATTAAAGATTTTCCTTACATCACTACGTCTTACTGCCTTTACAGGATATATGCATTATGTGATAATTACTTTAACGTGGTAGGAATGGGAAAGGAAGCATCTTAGAGGTAATGTACCCGCATTTGCGTGGAAGGAAAGTGAAAAACAATTTAGTAGAGACTACCCTCAGTAGCCCCGACTGAGATTCGAACCCCGATCTCCCCATCTTCAGCAGGCAAGTCCCACACTAGAATGACACCTTGACCATTCGGGAACTGATGCAGATATAAATGAAAATGATATATATACATCCTTAAATCAATAATATAATATTTTAGAAAATATTCTAAATGGATCTTTCGTAAGAAGTGAAGAATATAGTAAAAGTTAAGACTTATATACTATCTTAATAATTAATGAAAGTATGGGTTTAAATTGGTTGATAAGTATAGTATATTGTCTATAGTAGATATTATGATTAATCTTTACAGGATGTTAGCATAATTTGTATTAAATATTTACATTACAACGTGCACTGTAATAAGAGTCAAATAGGATGAACTAATAACATGACATACTACACTATTGATTGACAATTATTTAAAAATGGAAATACAAGTCAAACAATTATAATAGTATCAAATAGTTTGCTAAAGTAGTTAAAATATAATGTGTAACATATTTAACTTGTTGTTTTAAATTGTTCTACATTTTAATCTCCTTTTAAAAATAGCTCATTATAGTATATGTGTTTGATTCTTACTATCACTCCAAAATAATGGGTCAATCTTAGTGTATCGTATCATTTTATTAGTTAATTTCCATTTGACTCATATTTACACATTATATTTTAACTACGTTAGCAAATTAGTTGTTACTATTATAATTGTTTGATTTGGATTTCCATTTTTAAATAATTGTCAATCATATTACAGTGCACGTTGTAATGTAAATATGTAATACCAATTATGCTACCATCCTGTAAAGACTAATCATAATATCAATTATACACAATATACTATAATTATCAACCAATTTAAATCCATAATTTAATTAATCATTAATTATTAAGATAATATATAAGTATTAACTTTTAATATAATAAGATAACGCTAAGCAGTCAAAACAAACTGAGTCAGGTCAAATAAAATACTACGCTCATATTGTTAGCATTTAACTAAATTACCCCAACATTTTAGTTTTTAATAAGTTATTTTATTGCCACTACATTCCAGATACACGGATTTATACTGCGTTTTGATGAGATTTAACACTGATAGTTAAGGTGTTACCTAAATAGTTTTAAGTGGGCCTAACCCTCCTGTGGAAATGCCTACGAATATAGTCCTAGTTTTATATATGATGACATTCCGGTGTGACATTTTTTGGTTCAAGGGTGTCTAAGAGTATCGCATTTTATACTAAATGAACAATTTATGACTTGTTTGTCACTGTCTCGTCAAGTTACACCTTTCAAAGTTGGCATGATTTTTTTTTCTTGGGACCTGTAAAAGTAAATTTATTCCAAGCTGAAAAAAACATATTTAAAAATATTCATATCACTTAGAAAAAATAAAAATAAATAAGCTTTTATTGTTGTTGTAGATTTTTCCCAAACTTTGTACAAGGTAGCCATAGTCCTTTTATAGGATGAAATAGTTTAGATTTTATTTGTTCTTGTGGACTGATTTACCAGGACAGTGTATTTGATAATATCTTGAATATTTTAATTTTTATTGAATTTATAAACCACAGTATTTCCTTTGAGTACAGTATTTAAATACTTATTTCAATCCTGATATACGTTCAGTGGGAATAAAAGCTACCCAAGATTTTTTTTAATATAGACTGATGTCATAAATTATTTACTATTATGTTTAAAATAACAATATACATATTATATTCATTTTATTTCATACATTAGTTTTGGTTGATACATACCTGGAAATTTCAGAGAATTTTGTGTAAGTTAATAGTAATAATAAGTCAGGTAAAATTAAGGTAAATTTTTAAAATTCACTCAAATGTTTCGATATTCTTACATTAATATAGTATATGAATTAGTATAGCACAATATGGTCTAAACTATTAGTTATATTATAATTCATGCGATTTTACAAAGAGCAGAGACGCATTTAATAATTTATATGTCAAAAATTTACAATAAAACAATTAGAATAACTTCACAAACACCTTTAAATACACATATTGTTATGTTATACATACAATTTACCTTTATCTCAGAACAGAGATATTTCAAATGAAACGTATTCAAAATTCAACTAACTACACCTTTCTAAAAATTATTTTATTAAAAGAAAATAGAGGCGCGAAATTCAAGCAGGGTGAGCTAGTTTATAATTTGGGTGCTGATTTAATCAGTCGGTTCAGAAAGTGGTCGTTAAATTCCTCAAATAAATGAAAACGAGCTCTACATTCACACTATCTGTCTGGTGTCCAGGAAGAATTTTAAAAATTTCAAAATAACTAAACTTGTCATTTATTTAGGTTATTTGCATAGTCATACCTTGAAACTATTTTGAAAATAGCAAATTTTTTAAATATGATTCAGAATTATTTAAAATGGCAGATCTAAATTTTTTCATTGGCAGGACATAATGTCAATGTTGAGAGTTTTTTTCTTAGTTTCTGCACTTTGGATAAACGAGATAAATTATTTGTATGTAGAGTCGGTAAAGGGTTTGTTGTTGGTGAAATATAATTTAGAGATTTTTACTTCCTAAGATTTTTTTTAGTGTACGGAATTAAATAAAAGACAAGTTCATCTGAAAAATTTGCTTGAACGCACACTAAAATGGATAATATAACTAGCAATAAAACGCACGGAGTGAATTTGTATGCGTGTATTTTGAACTTTTATTTTGATTTTCTTGAATTTACTACATTTTGGAATTCCTTGTCATCCTTGGCGTACAAAGACATTTAGTCAACCTGAATGTAAGATGTCTAAAACATTTTGGCGTCAACCATGTCTTGAAATAACAAATCTATTATTAATTAATAGTGTGAAATTTCAGAAATTGCAACAAAGCGCGATTTGGTTCATTATTCACTTGATAATAGGGAAATTGAAATTAGTTTAATGGTTTTTTAAGTTTTAAAATAAACACTTTCAAATTGGTTTGTTTTTAATGATGGAACGGTCCCACTGGTTTCAATTTCAATGTAATACGTGGCTAAATGTTGTAGATCAACGGTTTCTAAACTGTGGTACGTATAGTTATTCCCAGTGGTACGCCAATTATAATTTAAAAAAGATAAGTACTCATCTAATCTTATAAATATATTACGATACAGTCTAACTAAAAGTAAAACAGATCTAAACAGTAGTTGTAGGGGTGGCCACATTGATTCATGTTAATTGCTCTGACAGTCAGTGCAGCCACGCAATTTGTATGATTATATCCCCAGACACCATTAAAAAGGTACTGATTTAGTAAATATTTGGCTTTATCACGGTGGTACTCAAAACTACGGTCATTTTTGGGGTGGCACACCATTCAATAAGTTTGAGAACCGCTGTTGTAGACGAATGTGTGAAAAAGAGAAACATTAGTAGTTAATAAAATAGCATGTGTGACTAAGGGTATGAATGTTATTGAAGCGATGGGAGTATGCAAGAACAGGGAAGTGTGGAGAAAGTTAGTTAGGTTGGATTAAATACGTTTTTTTTTCTTTTGAGCTAAATGCATAGTTTCTTGCCTACCCAGTAAGAGAAAAGCATGAGTATGTTTGTTTGTATGTTTTGTATGTATGTTTGTTTGTTTGTTTTGTATGTTTTGTATGTTTTTACTTACGTTCTAAAGTAGGATATAGAAAACCGTATCACGATGCCAAGTCTGGTTAGAGCTGTGTTACCTACCTAAGTTAGTGGTTATCCTTTGGGTGGAACGGGCCCTTAAACAGGAACTAATATTTCCACAAGACTACTGGGAATATTTTGTGTTTCCCAGAGAAGTTTCTTCTTTATCTTGTCTCCTGTTGTAGAGTTGGCTCCATGGACGCTCAGTTCCACTAAACTGCCGTGCGCTGCCTCATTGCTTAGTCAGACCCGCTGTTACATCGGTCCTGTCGATAATCCTGAATCTTTAATACTGACTGCTCAGGGGTGAACACACCTCTCGTCAAAAAGACACTCTTTGGTAGAGATGAAACAAACTTCACCAGATAAAATTGTATTTAATTTATACCGGGAAATTGTTTAGATATCTAAATGGAAAGAATGAATTCGAGATACCCCAAGTTTTAAAATTCACACTTTAGTTGAATTGACCGAGCCTAGTGAGTTCCTGTTAATACTCGACTATCTGGCATTTCATCTGTATGTCTGCTTGATCAGAATCCAGGATTTTGCTCTGTGATGGTTGCCAAATACATTTTCCGATTTAAAAAAAATTGGCAGTGTGATTATTAGTAAATCGCCCGAACGACATAAGCCTATATGTTTATAAATCTGGTTATCTGTTTCAAGATGGTGGCTGATCAACTAGCCATCTGTTCCAAGATAACTTCCGAATGCGTTGACCAATTATTTTTACAAATATTGGCAGGGAGATTCTTTTAAAGTAGGCCAATCAACGTATGCATGTAGGTTTTATCGATCTGGTTATCCGTTTTAAGATGACAGCTATTTTAACAATTTGTCTATATGTCAGTTCCATAGTAATAATTTTAAAATGCATGTACCAATTAAAAGGAAATTTAGCAGATTCAGTACATTTTTAAAACTTAGGCTGAATTACACATTTAAATTGTTTTTATTTTAATAGCTCATCTTAAGTGATTTGAATTTAATAACCTTGGCAATCAAATTAGTACCTTTGGTATATTTGTTGAATTTTGTCATTTATTGCTATCTTGACCTCTTAAACCACGCGAACAGAGGTTATTCTCTGTAGGTATAGATATACTATTGAATATAGTCATAGTTTGTCTTATGTCTAACTTGAGACTGAGGATAATATTAGTTTCAAATTCAAGGATTGCACCCAACTACCCTACTTAGTTACTGCATAATAGGATATAGATAATATCCAGGAATAATATACATGATTAACAAAGTGAGTTTATTAATTAAGAAACAAGAAAAAAGGTATATAGAAATAAAAGTTGTAAATATTCAAACATCCATTGATTATGATTAGAAAATTAGAAAAAAGCTATGAATAGTCAAATTGATGACTATTGGTGTGAATCACCTCTATAACAGGTGATGAGCATCTGGGAACGTTGGAACACACCACAATTTGCATTCTTAGGTCATTGGTGTAAATACTGGAACACGTAGCTTGTTAAAACAGGACCGCTGCTAATACTCCTAATAGCGCAATAGAAAATGACACCAAGTTATAGGAACCTAGAAGCAGTATCGACAAGAATAACCTATTTATTATTTATTCCAGTCTGGTTTACTTCAACATTACATAACATTCAATACCTAGTCTAAAAAAATATTATTTATATATTTCTATATAGTACAGTATCTGTGTCTTCCAAATATGTTTACATAATAAAATTTAACGTCAAGATGAATAAAATTGTGTATTTGTTGGGCGCCACTCCTAGGATCTAGGAGAAAATAATAATAATTAATAATAAACCTTTACCTCGGCTAATTCAGACATTGGCACGACGACTCTTAATACTCGAGACCACTATGGAATACTTAAAATAAAATATTAACAATTTAAATAAAATGGATTGTTGAAATTAAATATACTAACTTAAACTACAATAAAAATATATAAATATACAATTATTGGAGCTTTTGTGGGTTTATTATTGTTTCCTTTTTTACCACATCAATACTACCTATGGAATTCCGAATAATTCTAATTCTAATTTGACAAAATAAAAAAATGGCATTACCTATATTCTTAAACACAATTTATCACTTAAATTAACAATCTCTGAACATAGTTGAATTTAGAAGTTTAAAACATATAATACTAGAGTACAAGAAAGATAATATAGGCTGAACTTATATACTATATAATTATAGTTCTGAGTAAGACAAAAAAATATGGAATTGTTGAAGAAAAACAACAACAATAGAATTAATATTTAGACATAAAATAAAATATTAATTAATTCTCTGGAATAGATAAAAAGTCTGAATATATTTAGTCTTTCTGAAAGTTTTTACATAGATCCTGGTTTCTTGCTAAAAGAGAAAAATATAAATTTAAAGTTGAATATTTGGCTTGATCTCACTAATTAATTCGTCCATGTTTAAACAGCGCGAATTTTTGAAATTTGTTTCTTTTTATTAATTTCAACTCATCCACAATTTGAAGAAATAAACAATATCTAGTTCTTTCCCATACACTTAACTTTCCATTTGTGTACTTGCACTTACTTTCATGCCATTGTTTCACTTTAAAAATAAAATTAGTTAAGAGTAACGCAGCTTTTGCTCTATGTTAAAATAACACCGAGGGCACAGACAAGGATAAAAGGATAAAACAGATACACAGCCTTACGGGAGTTTTGTTGCGCTCCCCGAGTCAGGTATAACTTAAAATATCCAGTGATAACATCGCTTCCAAGTGAGAATTCT
>CABFVX010000634.1:0-19507 GCA_902151425.1 Timema shepardi
CAACCTTCCCAATTCCTAATCCATTAGCGTAATTAGTACTTAAAGCGTATAATCCGAACGGGTAGTAAGACGCGGTGCTAAATATATAATAATAATGCATCTAAACAAGGCCTGAGCTTCACCATTAAATTATGGATCCTAGTGATTTTAAATTAACCTGTTTTCGCAGGGAAAATTAACACCCTCTAATATACTAATTTAAAATACTTTAGAACGATGGGGAATTTGAAACCCAAACAGCAGCGCAGATTTATGTCTTCCACAACCTTGTGTAAGCCAGCCAATAATCGAGAAGTAAGATATAGGATAAGAGTATAATAATTTAACTTACTACTTTTTTCGGTGGCCGCATGGTCTAAGGCGATACTCTCACAATAGACTAGACTGACAAATACGGAGAGATCGGGCTCGAATCTTGATCAGGTGTACAGAGGGCGGTTTTCCCTAAATGGTTTTCCTCTCCCACTCTGCGCAAGTGCGGATTCCTTTTAAATAATTTAAACCTTCCTAATCCTTAACACATTAGTGTAATTAGTACATAGGCGTATCAGCCGAACTGGTAGTAAAACGCGGTGTTGCAAAGACTTTTTTAAACTACTATAACTCTTATTCACACTCATATCCATTTGTGACATGGTATTTATCCAAGGAAAAATAAATGGTACGATGCACCGCACAGACTTTCTCGCTCCTTTATCTGAATTAATAGCTTGTAAGATTGTTACAGAAACATGATGTGGAAAAAAGAACGCATTTTATAAAAGAGCATATGTGAAATAATAGTCACTTTTACAGAAATGGTTTTTTTGTGTGTATTTTTAACACGCCAATTTCCCTAAGCTTTATTTTAAAAAAAAAACTCTATATGCCGGTAGCTCGGAAAATATTGATTTGATAAAATATTATTTCTGAAAAAAAGTTATTTAGTTTTAAGAGTCCTAGAACTTTGCAGTGATAAGCTATATTGTGTCTATCAGAGTTGTAGAAATAGGACGAAAATTGGAAATTTCCGCTTATTTAAAGTAGCATCAAAGTCATTTTCGTAAGACAATGAGACACAACATTTTGTTTCTAATTTTAATCAAAATCGATAGAGCCTATTCCGAGAAAATAGTTTTTTTCTAGCCCTTAGTAAACTAACCTTAATTTCGAAGATGGATAGCTAATTTCATAAATCCCTCTGTGGAGCCTTGTGAAAAACATAAATACCAAGTTTTAATCTGATAGGTACAATATTTTTGGCTCTTGTTCCATTAAGACAAGACAGACAGCATTGAAAAAAAACGCTTTTAAGGATGCAGGGGGTAATAAAACGTCGATATCCATCAATACCTCAAATTAGATTATACGATCACAATACTTTATCTATCCGAGGGCTCACTAGAACGTAAATAAATATTGCTGAATTTTAAAGAATTGCGTCACCAGAGAATGATTGGAATCATACCCCGACTTTATATGCAAGAATCAATTTACTTAGCCCTCCTAGAATTTTCTTTCCTCTCTTCTCCACTCATCCAAACCCTTTGATTAGTATCGTAACTGTATCGATTGTTTATTAAACATGCATAGGTTAGCGTGTTTTTTTGTTAATTTTTTTTTTAATTCGATGCTGTCAACAATGCTTGAAGGAGCAACTGTTGTAAGGAAGGACCAGCAAGCAGTACATGACCCCTTGAAGGAGCAACTGTAGTATGGAAGGACCAGCAAGTAGTACATGACCCCTTGGAGTACGTGTTCCCTCGATACACGATCGTATCATAGGTTGCGCTTCTGCTATCTCGCGGCGTCCCCCCTTCAACACCCTAAACACAGTTTCCTGTGGAAAGGAGAGACATTTTTAAGAGACCAGAGAACTAGTGACGTCACCTATCCAGGTGGTCAGGGTGGTTAGGTAGGCTGACTACACGGAGCACCATGGATAAATCTCAGAGTTGTATGCTTATAAACAAATAACAGTTTGTTTCCCTAGCACGTTGATTTACAGATCAAGATTTCAGATAGAAATCCTCTGCATCAAAAATTACATTGACATACAATGTGCAATAGGTTAATTATTTAACGATTTTAGTAAGACGCGATGCTAAAAAAATTATTAATGGTCAAAAAAAATCAACGCAGCTATAAAGCTCATGACGTAATTAAAATGTGTTACTTCTGTTTATAAGTTTAATTAAACTTATTTTTTGTCTGCAAATTTGAAAACCCGTGTTTAGTATTTTTCAGAACAATATGAATGACTTTATAAATATTATTCTATTAAAAACTTATAAATTGTAACATTTTAACTCCCTTCGTAAAAGGTGACCTGGCGGTCTAGGGGTAAGGTGTCAGACTTCTATGCTGGCGGCCGGGGTTCAATCCTCGGTCCTGGCAAAGATTTCTCTGATTACCAAACCCTTCCTTCACCTCTGACAAGACATCTTGTGAATGTGAGGAATGTCAGGCCCCCACCGTGGTTCGGATCCCACGTTAAACTGTAGGTCCTTCATTTCATCTCACAATCACCCTACCATTACACATTAGCGTAAAGTGAGTATAACCCGAACGGGTAGTAAGACGCGGTGCTAATAATAATAATAATAATAACTCCCTTCGTCTCTCAGTCTACCCTCTCCTCTCTCATTCCATCAACACACTCATCTACTCACACCCTGCAGCGATAAAACCTCGGGAACAAACACTCGCACACCTACGGTCCACTTTTCACAAAGGCCTTTTAAAATTAAACACATATTTTTGGGGCAAATCTCTATCCAAAGTGACAGCTGCCCATCACACAAGACTGAATATGTGAAAGTATATCTAGTAGTATTTCTAGCCGTGAGATAAGGTTATTCCTATGAACGTTCAAGTGTAGCTAGGCGGTGCTCTTCTTGTCAACTAACGCCCTTCTCATGTTCCTCCCGACCGAGGGGGAGGGTAAGTACGCTGCGTTCCGCATTCATAGCACGGCACTCTTAAGATCGCGTGCAGCACGGAGGTCACCCGACAATTTTCTGGTGTTTAAGAGTGAGCGGGACCAAGTAAGAGAAGGGAGGAGGGGAGGCCCTTACACACCACGAATCCTAAAACCCGAAAAGGTTGGACGTGTAGAAATTATAAATTATTCTGACATATTAGAATGTGTGTCAAGGCTTTTTTTTTAGCTTTGTTCTTCAAACTGATCTAGAATCGACTCGGTGTTATTTTGTGCGCCGTGTCTTATTATATATCCGAATATACGGATTAGCAACGCCAACAAGGTGGGTACGAGGAAGGTAGGATTTAAAGTAAATGTATCAGCATTTGCATGGAAGTAGAGTAGGACACCAGACTGGATTGGAAACCCCAACCTTTTTACTCCCAACAATCCAATCTATTGCGAGAATGGCGACTTAAAACTGTGCGACAAACAATGCGAGTCAGGTTATCCCTTTGAAATATCACCGCCTTCTTTACTTTGTTGGTAAAAAACTTACCGTCATTATGTTTATGTATTCATAAGCTCAAGATTTTGAAACGCAACTTTCACTTAGGATTAATGTTGTCAATAGGACTAAATGTTATCACTATCAGTTATAGCGACTTTTTTGTTGATGTTGTATACCTTAGTCTGTTTTTTAGTCTTCTAAAAGGTTCTTGCAATGACGATTATTAGTATGACAAGCTCAATCTGTAAGAGAAGAATATTGTAATAGCCACAAGCCAACGTTCATATGTAGGGGCAGTAGGGCATTATCTGACACCTAGAAAAGTTAATAGTACTACTTTCACGACGTCAAGTCAAATTACCCGCCGATATCCCTTTTGATAGCTATCAATAACAAATAAAAACACTAATAAAATAACAAAATTTATTCCATTTTGGACGCAAAAAAGTGTGTATTTTCTTTTAAAAAGTTCCTTCTTGTGAATATTCGATAAAAGATAAAAATAATGATCCACCCTCCCAAGATTGATAAAGAGTGCCTTTGAATTTCAGCCAACCTCCAGGATTGCTAATGAGGTTTTGCGCCGTGTAAGTCTTTACTCATAACAGAGGTCGTTAGCGTACATGCCCTACAGTTGAGGTTTTCCGGTTCGAATACCACCCTGAGAATTTAAGTGGTGTATCTTATACAATTTGGTATGCATCGCATGTCAGGCGCGAGGAAGCCAAGTTTACAAACTAAGTAGGTCTGTAACCTGGTCGGTTACGGGTGTTCAACACCATGGCGATTTGTAAATACATCCAATAAGAATCCTCTGTTGATAGCTCTCACGTTCTCTTTATCTTTCTCTCTGCCCTCGTTCTGTTCTTTATGGATTCTTTTTAAATTTTAAAGTCCATTTTCTTGCCAGTTTAACTCCGAGTTGTTTGACGTTAATCTAAATTCATTAGTTAATAACATAAAGAGTTCATCTTAGAGCATGAACAAAGGCGGTATGCGACGTGTATTACATACAACACATTTGAAAAACAAATCGCACTAGTTTAAAGAAAACGTGTCATAAATAATGTTGAGGAAATGCACCAGCATAAAACTAAGAGAAGAATGGAAAGCCGTTAAAAGCCATGCAACCTTTTTGAAAAAGTTATTTCTGATATTACTTTTTTTCTTTTTTTCACGGACCAACAAAAACGTATTTTTGTTGGTTAAAAAGTTCAAAAAAACATTTTGAATTATTATTGGAGAAGATGTGGTGAAAATCGTATTGTTGTGGAAAACCAAAAAACTCCCTTAAAATATTCATAAACGGGATTTAAGGGACCAGTTAAAAAACTAATTCACAAATGCCTGCCATAGTCATTATTTGGATAGCAAACTTTGGTTTGATAGTAGTAAACAAAAAATCTCAAAAAAACTTCCTCCGATAGTACTAATTTTAAAAAACACACAATAATATCAACAATAAAACTAATCGCGTTAATTTAAGCTTCATGAGACGTCTTGTTCGAACACATTTAATATAAACACTTATATTCGTTTTGCCATTTGCCGCCCGCAGTTGACAAAGAAGCAAGGTTTTCAGACACCGGTCAAGTGCAGAGAAAGTAGTTTCTCATGTGTCATTTTTAGTGTGTTTTTCAATCCTCTCTCCCAAAGCTAGTGCAAGTATATTTATTATGAACTACCTTGTTCATTCATATTTTTTAGTTTCTATTTTGAGTCCTTGAGTTAAATTGGTGAGCATGCGTTTGTGCCAGTGCATAGTCCAATTTCCTGGAGAACAATCTTTTAGAAAATACAATTATTTTGTTTTGCGGCCAACCTTGATAACATTTTACCGAATTATTACTATCATTTTATAGGTTGGGATAATAGCTATTAAAAATGACAGCTGCAGATCACATGACTTGACGTATTAATACGTGAATGTAGATCTAGTAAGTTTTCTTGATGTCAAATAAAGCTCTTTTTATAAAAAATCTGATTTAAATTTTCTTGTTTAAATGATTATATTAACACATGACTTACAAACTAAATTAAGTCTATAAAATACATAACACCCAGTCCCCCGACCATCAATTCATCAACGTGAAAAGTAAAACCCTAACTTCAGCCCAATATTAAATGTTCGGGCAGCGCCAAGAGACAGAAAGAAGCGTTACCGACCGAGATAAAGGTGTCGGACATCCAGAAAGATCCCAAAAATGATGGAAAAAGCATATCTTTCAATTTTCTCCGCCGGTAATCGTGAGTTTCGCCGACGGCTCAGGTCGGATCGATGACTCGTTAGCGGGCGGGGCGGTTTGTGGGCAGTGGCGGGACTCCACAGAGCGGAAACACACGCTCCGCCGGATACGAGATAGGAACGCCGCTCCATACACACACATACACACATACACACACACACGCTGACTCACGACGGCAATTAATAACACCCCCGACACGTGGCTACACACTACCCTCTCCCGACCAAGAGGTAAATATTTCGGCATCTTTCCATAATTTACCTTTGTTTCTAATTAGTACGCTCTCAGTAGTGGCTACTATCAAAGCATGAAATATCCAAAATAAGGGGACGATAAGGACGGGTTTTTCAATAAGGGTTGCAGGTTTGCAGTAGTGTACAATTTCGTGTCAGAAATGTTCGCCAGTTTATGTTTGTGTTTACCACAAATCGTCTATGTATTTTATTAAGCCTGTTCAGAAGTATATTTTTAGATCCTATTAATTAGCAAATTTTGAGAGATAAATCAATTTTAAAAACTTGTGTTCAAAGGATTAAAAAAGAGATAGTCTAGATTGTACTCTGTATCCAGGTCACCTGACTAACATATTTCTAGTTCTGACTGTACTTTGTCTCCGGTCGAGCCTCCTAGTCCCGACTGTACTTTGTCTCCGGTCGAGCCTCCTAGTCCCGACTGTACTTTGTCTCCGGTCGAGCCTCCTAGTCCCGATTGTAATGTCTCTCTAGGTCCCCTGCCAGCTTGGGGAGATGCATAGCTTCCCCTTCCCACTCCCACAAATTCCCCCTACTTCCTACATTACTCAGCACTGAAGGCAATAAAGCAAGTGTCCATAATATCTCGACTGACAATGTCTGCCGGTATAAATGTCAATGTTTTGGAGTGGGAGGGAGGCCGAGCCAAAATGTTCTCCAAACACACACAAAGCGGCCACATAAAAGCAAGGAAGGTAGCGAGTGTGGAAATGGCGAGCGAGGGCGTCGACTGAGACTCATGCATATTGTATGTGGAGACCCGCCCGACATTTTTACGCTCGTGTTTCATGGAAAAGGTAGCAAATATAACCAAGTGACGCGGCGAGGAAAAGAGACGTGGAGGGAGGAATAAAATACTTGGTTCGACCCCTTTCGGCGCCAGCCACACATATCCACTACTTTACTTAAGTGCTTAAGGTAAAATGAAATAAAACTCGAGCTAAGCTGGTTATTTTTACCTTCGGTTTTATGGAATATAACAACTTTTTTGACCAAAATAAACAAAACATTGCTTCAAAAAGGACGTTTAGTTTAATTTTCTACACATAGTAATCGCAACAGTTCTTAAATATTTGTGAAAACCACAATTATATTTTAACAGGCAGATACTTTTTAAATAAAGATAAAAAAAAAGGCCTGGTAAAATTACGCAATGCCCATAGAAGATATTAAAAAAGCTATGAGTAAGAAATTAAGCAAAATGTATTTACCGATGTTACATTTGATTTATTTTGAATAAAAAAATTGTTTTCATAAAAACCGAAAACATAGAGACCTTTCCATCCATCTAAAGTATATTAAATTCGGATAATAGACGCCTTCATTTAAAAGAGCTTTGATTTATTTATTTTTTACCGCGTCTTACTACCTGTTCAGGCTATGCGCATATATGATAATTACTCTAATTGGCCGTAAGAGTGACACACTAAATTGTTTCAAGAGACATTTAATTTTCAAATATTTTCCAGACGAGGACACTCCAAATAACTTCTTAGGTCACCCAATTTTCAAAGAATTTCTGGGGGAAGACGAATCCAAATAGTTTCAATAATACTCATCTAATTCTAAGAAAATGCTAATTTAAATAAAGTTTAGCGGCATTCAAATTTCAAAAGGTTTGTGGAAAAGGACCACTCCAAATATTTTATAGATGAGCTTAAATTTCAAAAAAATATTTTCTAAACATTTGACAGGGTTGGGACCCCAGGTCCTTAAAAGGTCCTCCTTTTTTTCCTTCTAAATACCCCTGGCCAAATAAGGTTTTGTCGCCTCTGAAGACAAATATTTCAAAAGAAGGGGTTGGGAGACCACACTTTTTACCTGGTACCGGGCCCGGTTTGAGCACTTGGCGGGCCTGGCTACAGATCACATAACTACGTCAAAATATATTTAAAATGTTTAAAAAGCATTTTCAACTGTACAATAAGTGTATTTTTATTTGAATCAAACTGTACGTTCCCATGCTACTTTTCCAAATGAAGAAATTGGAAACTGGCAAAACATAATGCGGTTATATTTTGTAAAGTCAATTCCTCTCCTCGGATTTTGTACACATTAGCTCCCAATGAACTAGGCTGACTGAAGAATAGTTTAGGAGCTATTCGGCACACAAAAGAATAACTGAACCAGTCACACAAAAAAACACAACCTGGCTTCAAAAAAAGGAACTTTAAACTCAACAAAGGATTTAATACAAAACGATCTTCTTTTCAATTCTCATAGTGCTCTGCGAAGATTGACTGTACCTCGAGGAGAAAAATGGTAAAGGCTATATATAAACTGAAATACAGGAACTGATGCAATGTATTATTTAAAATATTAGTATCTGATTTTATAGAGCATTCAATAACTTATAGTCACGTAACAAATATGTTTTCGAAAGCGCAATTTAATTTCTTAAAAACTAAATGGTAAGCCAATTCAGTCATAAAAGTGGCACTATTATGTAGCGCTATTATAATAATTTTATCTAAATAGGGAATAAAGATAAACAATACATCTTGTATTATACTGTACGTGAAAATAGTATGCTTATATTTTTGAACACCGGCACTGTCATTACATTATAAAAGGTTTATCCATACTCGACGAACCACTTTACAAATAGCTTCGTTCACACCAGCCTGTCACATGTAATTTTACTGTTGTCTATGTAAAGATTGGCAAATCAAACCTGAACCGTTTAATAAACGTTTTAAACAAACGTTATTGTATCTTACTACACATAATTAAAAACTAAAGACAAAAAAGAGTTGAGAGAAAGTATGTGTACGTGTGCGTGAAAGAGTGTCCAATCCAACATGACCCGTCTTATGCAGAAGGCTCGACTAATCAACATTATAATATTTTTAAATTAAAATATAACACAAAGATTGCTTATAGGACCAGTTTTAATTACTTCCCCTTTTCACACTAAACATATTCATTTGTTCTAAACTAAACTCCTTTCTATAATCTTCTATTTTCGTAGAAACTAGGATCTACTCGACTTGTTCATATAGATGTTTGAAATAAAGCAAAGGAGTTAATAAAACCAGTAACCTGCTATTTAAAATGTTTGATTTCAAAAAATTTAAACTAGTTGAAAGTTTGGTGTAAACTTCTCTGGCCGAAGAACAAAAACGAATCTTAACCTCAAGAGTTCCTTATTAAAATTTTCAGTGTTTTTCGAAAGGACTAATACCTTAGAATAGTATTCGTTAATATGTTACCCACCCCTGTGGTATTGCAGTCTAAGGTGCCAAGCTCAAAATATAGTGAAGTGTCACTGACGAGTAGGTCGAAACTCGAATCTAGGCCGGGTGCAAAAAAGGGGTAGTTCATCATATACTATGTATGTGGTTTTTTCATCTTCTATCCCCACTAATGCGAGTGCATTTCCTCCAAGCAACCTGCCTCATCTTTACCACCTTAAATTAAGCCGTTAATAAGCATAAAGTTATATTAAATAAGAAAATGTGTTATTGCTTAAGCCTTCGCACAGTGCACGAACTATCGTACCTCGTGTGAATGATAGAAGTGTCCACAATTTACAATGTCTATGTCAGGAACGGGAGCTAAGAAGCAGTCTTTTTGCACTTTTTATGCCATACACTTTTTTTCAATAAAATAAATAAAATATTGCTCCAGAAGAAACACAAAGAGTTTAAATTTGTTCACATGGTGGTAGCAGTTGTTGAACATCTGTCATCAGTATAGTGGAATTATTTAAAAACATTTCAGGACACCCTTGACAGTTATTCAATTACTATTGATATTATTGTGTGAAGAAAATTATACTTTATATTTGTATAGAAACAATATTTTTAATTTATTTTTACCAAAGAAAGTGTTTTGCTATAAAAAATGCAAAAACAATTACCTTTTCTCGCGTCCTATACATTCCCGTCTTAAAGCTGGAAATTGTAACCAAAGGCAACGATGGCCGTGCGTTCTAAGGCATAAGACTCGCATTGTATTTGTTCGGAGTTGGAGGGAGGTCACTGTTCGAATAGCGGCTGGGGGCACTGTCATATATCATTGTATAGGATGGTAATCCTCGTTCCAAGTGCACATCGTCTAAACGGCTAAGTACTGAAAGTGCAAAGGTCGAATTCGTGTAACTAATTTGGAGTATATCAGAAGCGCACATGTTGCATTAAAAGCGTACGAGTGTTTGTAATCTCTGACTCTCTATGGCAGCACCTAGCCTAGCCTAGCATAGCCTAGACTAATGATTGTAAAGAGTAAGAGGGGGAGAAAGGGTTGTTTCCTGTAGTAGAGAAAGACAGTTGTTTACAATACATATTTTCCATGTTTACACGTTATGCAATTGTTTTTCCTCTGCGTTTTTGATACAAGGTCTAGGTGCCCTTTTCCCCCCATATCTTTTTGTGTACTTTCGATATGAGATTTTTCTACCTCTTGCGGGCTTTTAATGTTCTTAGCCTCTGAAAAACCTTTTTTTCTATCCTTACCACTTGGATTAATATATTAATGGCCGTTGTTTAAAAAGTTCTAATCAAACAAATGCTTGTCGTAGTGCGGTGAAACTTGCCGAGGAGAAGGTAAGCAAGCAATAGTAAAGTGTCCCTGATCCCACAGAATGTGAACATGTTAACCTGAAGTGTCCTTCTACCACCCTTTTCTAAATGTGATAGACAGGAGAAACTCCTTTGAGTGAAAAAGAATGGATTCGCGAATTAACCTAAATATTCAACCTACCGTGGAATGGAAACCAACATTATCTCTGCTTGTTTTCAAACTATGGAAATAATTTTTTACTGTAGAAAACTTTGTTTTTTGTAAGTAATTAAAATGAAGGTTTGCACATATTCGCAGAGATAATAGAGTTTATTTAAATTATCTTCAATATCATTTGCACCAGTGATTTACACGAGAGAGAGAGACTATTTATAATGCAAATCAACTTACGAGCGCGTAAACAATTTACAATATTTCGATAAAATTTAAATTACTCTACATAGTTACTCTACATTGTTATAGCGAAGGATTGAAACTTCGAATCCTCGAATACCTTTAATCCTTAAGGAAATATCCAAGGATTCGAGAAAATATCAGATTCACATTATATATATAATAATAAATATGTAGAGTAATTTAAATTTGGAGGTTTAATCAAAACATTGTAAATAGGATAAATTTAACAACCAAACTCCCAACCATTAGCTTACTACTTATGTAAATGAATGTTTGAATGCTATAATGAATAAAACAACAAAATATGTTAACGAATAGAACTTTTGGCTTTGGTCATTTTAAAACGTTCAATCCTAGGAATGAGCATAAAAATCCGTCCATTGGCCGTTTTCGGGCTTTGTACCCAACATGTATATATATATATATATATTTAAGTATATAACCCGAAAGGGTATATCTAAATTTTATTAAAAAATTAATAAAGATAATGGGGTGGAGGTGAAGCTATAGTTTAGAGTGCATGTACCCTAATATGTGTACAGGAAACGTGGTAAAACACTAAGGAAAAACCCTAATCCGTAAACTCGGCCGGGATTCAAACACCGACTTACCTATCACCAGCAAACCTGACTAAATGAGGTTGACATTTAAACCACATGGCCAGCTATGTGGGTGAGAGAGTCATGAGATTGATTGTGTTGAACAGGCGAAGTTTTTTCCCAGCTAAAGTACCACAAAGTTATTTTGAGGGGTGCGCGAATTCATATGGCTCACGACTTTTTATATTTGACTATCCTCCGAATCAAATGGCGTGTTGTTAAATCCTAGGTGAAAACCTTACCAACCGTTTCATAATTTATGGTAGGCCTTTATTTTATTGCGTATTCATTGACATTGTCAATAGCGCGAATTTTGGCATGTAGAAGTCCTCAATTTTATTTTTGTTCAGAAAATAACCCAAACATTTTTTCTTTAATGGGAGACACTATTAGGTCATAAACCCCCTCCTTGACCCTCCCCCGCGAGTCGAGATTTACACGCTCAATTAATTTGTGTCGTTAAAATGAGATTTTGTAGTTTGCGCGAACCAAAAGATATGGTTTGAGCTAAATGTTGAGGTTGGCGCAAATACTGAGCGTATGAATGGGTTTTGTTGGTTTACACAAACCAGGCGCATGCGCAGACAGTAAAGATACACACAGGAGCTGAGACGGGAGTTATGTAAAAACGTTTCTTCATCCATTCGCAAATAGTTCCGAGAATCATTTGAATCATCCCGCAATTCACTGATTATGTTAGTATGTGAAAATTCTTCTCTTTTAAGCAGCCAAGATTTAGGCCCGTATGCAAGGACGATGCTGAGCACAGCCAGAGTACAGGCAGAGTATGAGCCTCGTGCTAGTAGGATCTATGACGCAATATCTTGAGTCTCGCCAAAGTCTGGTCCCGGGCTGGCTCAGGCTATACTCTGCTAGTGCTCAGCCTGTACTCTGGCCGTGCTCAGCATCGTCCTTGCATACGGGCCTTAGTCCACCTTTGACTTTTCTTAAATTGTTTCAGATTATTCTTTATACAACACAATCCGATGAATGATAAAAGTAGCTCTTCTTCATCCATTTGTCTTGGGCGAAATTAGAATCTAGTAAAAACTCGCCACTACTGAGAAGAAACCTTCTACGAGATAAAACTGGAAACTACTGAAATAAGTAAGTTTGCGCAAATCTAACTGAACGTATAAACAGGCAGGATTGTGCATGAGCTGAGTGCCAAGCTTTAGTGTAATCACTAAAACCCACGCGGTATATAGACTACTATGGTGGGTAAGGTCAAGGCAAGTGTTTCTGACAACCACTACAGCACAAGTCACGCCCACAGTAAGAGTAGTTTATTAACTCGGCATAATATAACAATGCGAGGTACGTCATCGACAGGACACACTCGACACACAGATGACCTGACCACATCCTCTCAATAAAAAAAAAAAACCATTATAAATGTGATTTGTGAGCTTAGCATCAAAATTGTATACATTTAATGAAGACAAATGCCTGTGGAATCGCATTCAATAACGTCATACAAGTTTCAAGAATCAAGAAGTTTATGAATGTCTTCTTGGCCAAGCGGCTTCTTAAGAAAAATCATACTGTGGATAATAAAATATTATTAGTGGCCTAGCTTATAATCTGTGTATTATCCAGTCCCCGGTAGTTAATTCATCACTGTGAAAGGGTAGACCTATATTTTACTAATAATGCATTTTTTGGTCATAGCGGGAATCGAACCCGGAACACTCATCTCAGTAGAAAGACATGCTGCTACCAACTGAGCTAAGATGCCAGATTCCTTCCTGATAATTACTCCAACCAATCTATATATGATAAGTGCATTTTGCTCAAAATTCCTGTTTTCTTTCTGTTTTCTAAATTACCGTACCATTTACAAAATATTATTTTATTGCGAATCTTGAAGACACTTAACCCAAAAGGGTTAGTATCTAACACCTCGTGGTAAACGTGCAATCATACATTTCATAACGCATTTCCAGCTTCACCCACTTTGTTGAGCAAGAAATATCAGACTCATCCAGTCTAGTTTGCCAGTGATGAGAAGATCTGGGTTCGAGTCTCAGTCAGCTGTATCAGAGGGTGTTTTACCTAAATATTTTCCACACTCGCTCCACGAAAATGAGGATACACTTCCTTTAATTTAGCCCTACACATCCCTACCACATTTTCTTAATTAGTGCATATGCGTATAACCCTGACTAGTAGTGATGTGGAAGACGTAAAGCGGGAAGAGGAGGGAATAAAAATCTCGTATAGCCCGGACAAGTAGTGAAAAACACGAGTAAAAAACTAATTGTGTGTATTGTGTATTGTATTCACGTCTATGATCTTGACTTTCAAGAAGTAGGTGCTACATACTGTATCTAAATAAAAGTGTCATTCAAATTTCACTGAAAATGTCTTCATTAAAAAAAACAAATTCCACAATGATCCACTGAACAATGGAGTCAAGTCTTTCGTCGGCGTCAGCTCCTAATTTCACCCTCCTTGTAGCGAGAGTTTTCTACGGGCACTTCCCAATCAAGTGCTCTTCTATAAACACAAGAGAGGGAGGAAATGCAAGCCCCGCCATTTTTAATACCCTTTTCCTTCCCGCTTGATCACGCACATGCAAACTACAGGGGGGGGGGGGNACCCCAGACGCTTGACATGATTACTGGGGACAAGAAATGGGCCCCCTCCCATCGCTCAATAACGGGTCGTACATAAGCGTGGGAGAGTTCAAACTTCTGGCGGAGAATCGAGGAACATTCGACTTGGGCGGATTCCTTCATTGGCGTTTCTGGACAGGAGTCCTCCCTTTAGGAGAAATTTCAAACGGTACTGGCGATAATTAAAAAGAAAAAAAAAAGGTCGCTCTAACGTTCAGCGGCAAATGACAACTATTAATATATGCAATTTGTATCTGTAAATAATTATCTGAAAACCAATTAAAAATACACTAACCCACATTTATTATTATTATTAGCACCGCGTCTTACTACCCGTTCGGGTTATACGCACTTACGCTAATGTGTAATGGTAGGGTGATTGTAGAGATAAAATGGAGGACCTACAGTTTAACGTGGAATCCGAACCACGGTGGAGGCCTGGCATAACCCACATTTAATCCTGTCTTACCAGTTTGTGTGAGATTAACGGCCGGATGGCTCGCTGTGCTGACTACATGACATCCTCTATCCACAAATGTTGGCAATATTATCGCTTAGCGGCGGCCGCTCGGTCGGAATAGATTGCTTGCGGACTCACACCATGAAGTTTCTTTTTTTCTTTTTACCAGTTTGCTTCCACTATGTGACTATGGTGTAAAGGTGTCAAAGGAAGCCTATTACCTTCCAGTGTAAGCCAAGTGTATTGAATTGTTCCGTCTAAACGTTAGAAAACCATTTATTTAATGATTTAAATTAGATGAAAAATGCCATCTGGACACGATAATTGAACCTGGAACTTTGGCTTATCAAGCAAACGATCCCCAACAAGCCTTCCAGGAAAATCACCCTTTGCTTAGGGTCACTCTCCACTCATAGTTTAAGCCAGAGCCTACACGTCATTTCACGTATTCCTCACTAAGCCGCATTCTTCATGGTGCAGTAAATTTAGCCAAAATATGATAGATAGTGCGCCGACCATAGATAAAGAAAGAGAGAAAAGATTGATAAGAGCAGTTAATTTAAAAACAACAATTTTTTAATTTTAATTATTTGAAATGCATGCTATGATAAGTGATAAGGCCGCACCAAATACCTTAAAAGGCTTCAAGCTCCTCAGCCTTGGGTTTAAGTTAGAGCTGTCCAAGACGCAGCACGCTAAACTATTTTGCAAGTCCCTCCTATGGGTTACAACTTTTAATTTTATCCCGAGAAAAAATAAAACATAGGATCTGACCTTCAACTGGAATTATTGTATGATTTCCAATCAGACCCTTTTGATAATGGCAGAATATAAAAAGATGAAGTTTTTAAAAAAAGTATTTAAAAACTATTATCAAAAATGAGGGAGTTTGGATGTGCTCAATGCTCGGGAGCACATATCTTTGCGAAATTACTTTTTCAACGATGAAATTCATAAAATCCAAATACAGACGTTCAATGACTGATAAATCCCTTTCGCATGTATTGCAAATGGCAACTACAAGCATCAATATTGATATAGCTACTTTAGTAAATGAAAACGAAGAGCCTCAGAACACACTTTATGGGTATATAGTAATATATTTTTATGATGGATAATGTAATATTAGAAGTTTGCAATAAATTAATTAACAAATTAACTGGGTAAACTATTGAAAACAATAGTTTAATTTGATGCCTAGTCAAGAGTGAAACAATAAATACGTTTAAAGAAGGAAAATAAAAGTGGAAAAACAATATTGATAAAATATGAGAAAGAGGTTCTGTTACTTCCGTCTATCCAAGGGTTTATTATTTAAAGCTTGCAATTAAATGTTTCAAATACTCAGCAATGTTTTCGTTTTTATATTTTCCCTGTTTTTCCACACACATAAAATATTGGGTTTTCCCGGTAAACACGTGAATGACTATAACCATGGGTACTTGTCAATGGCATGCAGTTTTTAAACCAACTACCTCCAAGTAACTACCCCCTCGTCACAGCTCTTTAGATGATGACTTTAAACACCATTGTGTTATGTGTTATATTAAAATATATATACATATTTCTTCTGACATTATATACTGACCTTTCTCGGTTTTCCTGATACGACATACTGATTTTTCCTTGTTTTTTCTAACATGATATATTGACTTTTCCCTGTATTTCTGACATGATATATTGACTTTTTCCTGTTTTTCTGATATGATATACTGACTTTTTCTTATTTTTTTTGACGTGATATTTTAACTTTTTCTTATTTTACTGACATACAGACTAACCTTTCTCTGTTTTTCTGACATTATCTACTGGCTTTTCCTTTGTTTTCTAACATACACGGACTTTACTCTGTTTTTTTAAGAATGCTGAGCTATTTAGTGTATGTGTCCGCCCTTTTACACAGTCGTTCGAATTCCTGGCACGCCATAGTTTCAGGTTAAGTTAGTTTAATAGGCCATCTGCCGATACAACATCGTGCTTGGAAAATCAATATCTTGGTATTCTTGCTCTACTCCACGTTCCTCCAATAAACTGAATTAATAACAAAAAGCCAGCGGACTACATTGTTACGGTAATAGTTGGAGCCCGCCCGTCGCGCAAGACGCCCAAGGCAGTAATCATCAAAGGCGAGCCCATTGAACACGCAAAACTCTCCTATTTGCTATGCGAACTATTCGCTTTTCTCTTGACTGGAGCAGCTCGCATTAGAAACGGAAACAATACCCGTACGCGTTCTGTTGGAATAATGTTAGAGCAGATGGTAAAAATCAAAGAAAGAGTTTACAACTCAAAGCTAAGCCCCATCAAATACGAGTATTGACTAACAGCATGTCCCAAAGGGGCAAAAAGAGACTCACATAGGTGGACATGAGGGCTAAGACAACAATCTTGTTTGTTATGATTTTACCACAGTGGGGAGAGAGAGGTTCGAAACAATGCCGGGTAGAGGTAAGTTTTCTTCTCAGTGAAATTATATTCTTCCTCCACACAAGTACAAGTATATTTACCCTTAAATTTTACCTTCCTCCACTCCCCATCATTTATTGTAGGCTTAAATATTCAGATAGCACAAACTAGTAGTAATACGCGGCACACAAACACAAAAAAGTAGCATTAGGGTAAATTATTTTTTAAAACTAAGCCGGCATTTGTTGTGAGAGATATATATTAATTCAACAAGTGTAGTTTTTAAGCGCAGGTGACCGATATGTAAACACGAACTCACAGCTCAGAACCAGGTATGCTAGCCGCTCGCCTACCCCTGCTGGTTAAAAACATTGAGACTGTAGATAAAACTCTATCGTGGCAGTTATAAGAAAACCATTTCCTCATATTTGAGCTCCAATGCCTTTTTCCCTCCTTAAACCCATCAACAAATGGACCAAGTGAAAAGTAACGACTGGGAATAATTGGTACAGTTAAGGATTTTTATTAAATGTTGATTTATAGAGGAAAGTAAAAAGTGGGACTATTCAAGATTTAGTTCTACGCTAATAATTTAGCGTGTATTAATAGTGAAAAGTACCAAATTATAGAATAACCCACCTATAGTAAAAAAAAAAATCCTTAAGGTAGGAGTGAAGGGAACACGAGCAAAGTTAAGGTAGTATTTTTTTTAAATTCTTGATCCAAAATATGTGTTGATAAAAATAGACCAACTAATTCTTCAGTAGAAAGATATAAAGTTTAATTTTCTTCACATGGTGACCTCAACAATAATTGTTAAATATCTGTCAGGGTTGTCCTTGAATTTAATGACAATTTTTTCTCTGCATTTAAAATTTTCTCATCAAATGCTAATATGCTCATGACATACCTTCAACAATTTGCAATTTCAGCATGTGAAGAAAATTAAACTATGTTTCTACGGGGGCAATGATTGTTTTCTTTTGAGAGAGAAAAACATGTTTTGATAAAAAAAAAAGCTGCAAAACATACTGACCTTAACTCGCGTTTTCTACACTCCCCTCTTAAGAGTACTCGCTGAAGTCTACATGTTACGTACCCATTTATTTATTAATTTATATGGCTGACTTTACCTCACACAATTTCTTTGCGACATATACTAGACTAATATTATCAAAGTTTGAACATTTACGGACTTTTAAGTGGGTACAATTCAGGATATTAACTATGGTTTGGGTATTTTAGAATTTTTGGAAGTGTCATAGTTGCAAGTTGGTATTTTTCAGCGCTCAGAAAATGCTGAATTATTCGTTTAAAATAAAATTATCAAATGTACAAGATCCAACTTTTCTACAGTAACAACATGTAATGACATTCAAAAATTATCCCATTTGGTATTTTTCATTTCCTCTCCTCAAACCACTTCTCCAACCTCACAAAAAACTGTTATTTTATATCTACGTATATTTTATTTTTATTTATAAGAACATTTAGATTTTGGAAAACGTATTAGGAGTATTTCTATGTTATAACTAGTTAGTAGTAGAAATGAAACTAACAACCAGGTTGGTAAAGGCATAATCGATGAGTACGAGAAGAAAAAATTTATAAGAAGCGTTCCCGCATTAGCGTGGAGGATATGTGGGAAAATCACGGCAATGAATCACGTGTAAAAGACCACTCCTAGTACACCCGACCGGAATACAACGACGCCTTAGAACATGAGGCCACCGAAACTGGTAATAGGAATTAATGCTGTGCATGGGCAAACAGTGGTAATCGAATACAAACGTTTAGTGCATGGAGAAAGTAAAGAAGGGGTACATCAGAAAGTCAACAGGTGGCCTATCCGGACAAACAACTCGCCGCAGAGCTGTTGTAATGAGAGGTCCCAAGAGTTAAAGCAGTTGGCCCTTTCATTTGGCGTGGAAATGCAGAGCCATAGTAACAAACAGTTAGTTATCTTCAAAAATGTTTATTGTTTTGAAATTTTATTTTCGGAAATGATTTGTTCAAGAATAGAAGCATGTTGATTAAGTTATACTTTTTATATACACACCTCTATAATTTTAACAGTGATCAAAAATCAATAGTTTTGAAATGTTTCAATAGAAAACTGCCGGCTGCATAACAAAATATAAGAAAATGTAACACCTAATTAATATTGATACATTATCTTAGAAGAGGTGTTGAAAATATTACTCTAAAAATTTCACTCGTTCTCGAGAAAACTGATATTTCCAAACGTATGATTTTTCCGCAAGACCTGTCCGGTAGCTAGCACCATCTACGTTTTCCATGATCCAACTGTTCTTGTTGGCGCGGAAGGATACTTTGGTTGATTGTGAAGCCACGACACGCCTTTCACCCTCCCGCACACCATCCCAAAAAATGTGTGTTAGACTTGCACTTGACAGGGCCAAGGAACTTAACTATAAAGAGCATGTGAATACGGTCCAATGTTCATAGGAAGGACTTTTTCTGAAAGCTAGAATGGTTACTATAACCTGATTTTGGTAGGAAGAATAATAGAAGTTGGTGGCCTGGCGGTTTAGGGGCAAGGTGTCAGACTTCTGTGCTAGGGGGGGGGGGGG